>JARYGA010043465.1:0-28987 GCA_030545235.1 Helianthus tuberosus
CTCATCATATCTATGCACTCATGATAACACATACAAATCAACACATAGCTAACACTCATGATTATCATTTACCTAAACCGATTTGTGTACAACCTTTGACATACAATCTTTGGTTCAAAACAATTATCTATATCATTTAATCATTCCTAACCAACTAAATCATGCAAATCATACAAAGAGACATGTAAACTAGGCATGCATATCATTCATCAAGTACTCATCACAAAACAAAGCCTTTACAAACCAAGTATCGTGACACCTAGAACATAAAGCACTAACCGGTTCAAGAGTGACACAAAGGTGTTCAAGTAGGTGACGGATTGAAGCCTTCGAGTGATGATTCCGAGCCAATCCACGGGTGCTCTTGTTGCCGGTTGGATCCGAGAAGGAGAGGAGGAGAGGGTGATGTTAGAACCTTAGGGTTTTGGGGTTTTTAGAGAGAGAGAGAGGGAGAGTGTGTGAGATGAGAGAGTGTGAGGATGATGTTGCAAAAATGGTAAAAGTTGTGAGGGTTGGCCGGTTATATATCTCGAGTGGGTGGGCTTCTAGGTTGCATGGCCCAATCGGGTCCTTTGGGGTCTCGGCCCACTCATATAACACACATACATATATATAATATACATACATTCATCACACTTAGCACAAGGATCACATAAAATCATCGAGATAATACGCACTATCATTTAATAATGTATATACACATAATGCTAACACAAGATATTTGTTCGGGAAAACCTAGAGTGTCACATTATCCCCAAGTTTTAGGAACTTTCGTCCCGAAAGTTAAGGCAGTCACTGTCAAGCTAGTGTAAGTGAGAACGTTTCAACGGGGTGTCACAGCTGTTCCGTCTTTAGAAGGTAATGGGTATTCGAAAGCTGAAATAAAAGTGGAATATGATTGGGAACCATTAAGGTGTAGTACGTGTTGTGTTTTTGGGCATGATGTTAATGAGTGTCCAAAGAAACCTAAGGTAGTAGCTGAGGGGGGATTGAATCATGGTGCGGAGGGATTTAAAGAACTAAAGAATAAGAACAAGAAAGGTAGTCAGCAAGGGATTCAGCTGAAGAATCAAAAACCAAAGTTGGTGTATCGTCCGATTAATAAAAATAAATCGAGTGGGGACCATGCAACATCATCTCAGGTGAAGATTTCTAACCTGTTTGATATTTTACGAGATGAGGGGGTAGATAATTTAGAACAAAGCACTTCGGGTAAACCTGAAAGTAATATGGCGGCTACCAGGAAGGGAGGTACAACGGCTAGACCTGATGTTATAGCAGGTGATGTGGAAGTTGATGAACTGCTATCAGAAATCCCTAAGTTTATGGATCGGAAAACAGAAGGAAAACAATCTGAGGGTGCAAGCACACCCGGTCATGATAGTTTAAATGGGTAGCATAGATTCATGGAATATAAGGGGCCTGAACCACCCCTTCAAACAGAAAGAGGTTCGGCATTTAATAAGGGAGCATCTGTCACACCCTGGCTTTGCGGAAGCGTGGTTAATTTGGTGTGACTTCTTAATACCATAGCTTAATCATAACAAAGCTATATGATAATAAAACCATGCAAGATCATCCATAGATTTAAGTTTTAAAACCCAAGTAACATAACATTGTCTTAGGGACTACAACACCATAACATAAAACATTGTTTTGAAAGACATAAACATCAACATGAATAAAACGCAGTTTAAGATTTGTGACTCGTCCAGGAAAAAGTCACATTTCCTAAACCGGGTTGACCTCGGAACCCATATGCAGCGGGAAAACACAACATACCGCGCCAGATCTTTAATTCCCTGAAATACATGTAAGTTGAAAAATCAACAATAATGTTGAGCGAGTTCATGTGTAAGTGAGTAAATAAACCTTTGTAAGTATAAAAATCCTGGTATGTAGCAAATAAGGAAAAAGAGATCACCAACGGTTTGCAAGGCCATTGATATGTGTGAAGTGCAAGTAGGAAGACTTAAACCTAGCAGATTTATGCGTTGGGTACAAAGTCACCCCGAGGTCCGTTCTGTTTGGGCCTGGGGCTGGGCTCGCTACACCCAGATAGATCTACCGCTCCTGCCCCTCGGTCCTACCTTGAGGATTAATGGCCTCAAGTTTCTGCCTACCCACTCACATGATCTGAATAGTAATAACCCTCCTTACGCTAACCATACCATGTAAAAGTACTCGTAATCATAGTAACATGTATTTCACCCCCGCAGTTTAGAAAACTGAAAACAGTTAGAGAAAAGGGGGACATGAACTCACAGTGGTGCGTCTCTACCAAGTATATCTCCTGATCAAGCAGCTGTGCGACGACCTACACGTACTAAGTCTATTAGACGGACAACCGTGCCTTGGCTTAAGGTTTAAGTTTTTGGGAAATAGTTAGACAACTATTTCGTGTTTATATTTTTGTAAATACTTGGTAATTATTCTCCTTCCCAAGGATGGGGGATTTAATACATGTGCGTTCGTAAACTTCAAAATATATTATTAAGTCTCACTTAATATATTTTATTTCTTACTTCAAAATATAATCATTAACATTCGGTAATATTATTTTTACCCTAAAAATAATATTTGTATATTTCACAAAATAATCATAAACATTTTACAAGTGACGCTTATGAAGAGTATATATACTAAATACATATATTTATCACGTTTCATTTTGTGAAATCCCACCTCCGATATTTTGTAAATAAGTCGTGGCGAAATCTATAATTTGAAAACAAGTCAAAATGTATTTCTAACACTTGTGGTGAAAATATTTCTAAGTGTTAGGTTTTTGGAAAAATTTCGCCAGAGTTTCCCCTGTAACTGGAGGTGGCCACGCTTTTAAGCGTATCATTTTCTTTTATAAGTCAAACCAAAAATTTTCTCATTCAATCAAAACAATGTTCAAAGCATCAACTAGTCAAAATATATATAAATCGCATAAATTACATGAACTTGTAGTTTTTCCAAAAATATGTAGTAAAGCTCCTTACTTTTAGTGTATCTTTATATAAATCCATCCGGTTTCGTAAAAGCCTCGTTTCTAAAGAAAATCAATTTCCACAACTTCTTGTAAAATTTGACAAAACTAGTTCTTTGTCGAAACTTAGTGTTACACAAGTGTTTACACACTTGTGTGTTTAAAAATCATTCTTGTTCATGTAAGATCCGGTTTTAGAAAATAAGATTTCCTTGACACTTGGTCCCTTGAAAATACCGCTTGTAGATCCGTAGATCTACTAGTTTTAAACACTATTTCGTAAGTAAAGTCGATTTTACACAAGTTCAAGTTTCTCGTGTGGTAGAGTTTCATCACTTAACCCTTGTTATACTTAAACAAGCTCTATGTCATGATCCATGATCATGACCAATCCGGGTTAAACGATGATCCGAGCTACCACAACATAGATCGGCACTAAATAATCACACAAAACAAATCTTACAAGATTTACACAACAATCAAGCTTTTATCCATCATTTTTAGCATTTTTAGTAGACTTTTAACATATCATCTTGTATGTTCATAGATTTTAACCGACAAAGTTCTTTTTAACCACTTTAAAATAGATCAAGAGTGTGTTTAAAGCCACTTACTACTAGCTCGAGGCTAGGGAAGATTCTAGTCGCAAAATGAGTGGATAAAAGCAATAGGGTGAGGTCCTTCGCGTTCCGAATGCACCAAGCCTCCTCGTATGTGATCCTCAACACTTGTATGCTCTTGGAATGAGAAGATCAAAACCGAAAAAATGGATGGATGTGGGTGTGTGTGTTCGGCCGAGAGCCAAAGAGAGGGAGAGAGAGAGAGTTTTGTTGAGAGTTGAGTGAAATGATCATGTGTGTTAAGACTAGAACTTATAGACAAACCTTTCACAAATAACCAAAGGGTTTTATGTCTAATAGATATTAAGCACAAGGGATTTAAATAATCAACAAAGGACAAGGGGTGTCCCCCAAGGGGACGGTTCGGTTAGGGGGGGGGGTCTCCTAGTTAGATTTCAACCAAATGTTAAGTGTTAAGTTAAGTGAAAGTTAACTCGGTTACTAGCGTGTCGTGCATTATGACGGGTGTTAGGGTATTCAGGGACCCTAACTGGCTCAGAAAAAGAAAAACAATGTTGTTGGCAATATTTTTATGTTCCGGGTAAAGTCCGGTTGTTCGGTTGGATAGAGATCCGCTAAAGTGCTTAACAAAGCTTTAAAGTGTCGTTATTATTATTTTTAGTGACACAACTTATTCCCGACACTTTGGAAAGTGTCTAGTAATGTTTTTCTCATGTTTTGGCACTCTATTAGGTAGCTTAATGCTGAATTTTTATGATAAAGTGCTGAATTTTGTACTTAAAGTACGTTTTAGGCACATCCGGTCACTGTAATCTCATTCCTAGTGACGCAGTTCTACAACCCTTATATCCCTACACTCACCACTAGTGTAGCAAACTATCTCAGGCTCTTACAGGCCTTAGAGGCAGTACATGCCTGGTGCTAGTTATGACAGCACGTTCAATAGGTTATCCGTTCATTGTGCTACTGTGCTTTTGGTGCATCAAGGTTGTCACAAAGGTGCTGTAAGCAAAACATGGAGTGACAGCAAGTAAAGTATGATGCAAGTAAGTACATGTATCAGTATTCAAGTAGCAGTTTATCCACAAGTTCAAGTAAGCACAGTAATTAAGCAGTAATTAATTATTAATTAAGTCGTACGGATACCTGGTTTAGTGAGGGTTGTCACAGCATCATCTTCAGGTGTGTGCGCTTTTGGAAACTCATATTCATGCTTCTAATATTGAGTCTGTTTGCAAAAAAATCTGTTCGTCGTGGGATTGGGCGTCTAATGCTGGTCATTGTACCAAGGGTACCCGTGTTTTGTTGGGTTGGGATGGGAATGTGGTTGATGTTATGGTTCTTGCTCAAACAGATCAAGTCATTCATACACAGATCGTTTCTAAAGTGGACAAAAAAACTGTGTTTTGCTCTTTCGTCTATGCGGATAATAACTATCAAAATCGAAGGGAGTTGTGGAGAAACTTGTGTATGCTCCATTCTTTCATGCGTGACAATCCGTGGGTTATCATGGGGGATTTTAACTGTACGCTTTTTCTGGATGACACTTTGTCGGGGGCCTCTTCGAGTAACACAGGTATGATTGATTTTAAAGAGTGTGTTAACTCTATTGAAGTGATGGATGTTAACAGTTCCGGGCTTCACTTTACCTGGACTAATAAACAGCAAAAGCAACGAGCGGTGTTTAAGAAGCTTGACCGAGTGTTGGGAAATTCTGATTTTATTGATACGTTTCAAGCGGCTTCGGCTTGTTTCCACCCGTATAGGTTATCGGATCACACTCCAGCGATTCTTAAGTTACCGAGTATTGCTAGAGAGAAACCAAGACCTTTTAAGTTTGTGAATCTATTGGCGGACAAAACAGGTTTTATGGAGGAAGTGCAACGAGTTTGGGATATGGAGGTTCAAGGAGTGTGTATGTTTCAGGTTGTGAGGAAGCTAAAATTGCTGAAGAATCCGCTAAGGAAACTTATGCAACAACAAGGGAACTTACATGAAAATGTCAAACGTACAAGGAAGGAGTTGGATGAATGTCAGTCTGCGGTTGACAGTGATCCGACAAATAGTGACTTAATGAATAAACTTTCAAACTCTCTTCAATCTTACAAGGGGGCGGTTCGGGATGAAGCTTTATTTCTCCAGCAGAAGTCTAAAGTAGACTGGCTTGACTTGGGAGACTCGAATACCAAGTATTTCCATAATGTAGTCAGAGCAAAGAATCATCGGAGCAGGATTTCGTCTATAAAGGATGCTACGGGTAACATGGTTGAGGGAGATATGGTTATGCAGGCCTTGGTCGATCATTACTCGAAGTTTTTCGGTTCGAGTATGGATGTTAATGTCACACCCCGACCACGTATAACATACAAAACGTGGCGGAAAACGTCGGTGAGTGTTGTAACAGAATTAATTGTTTCATAACCATGGCATTCAAAGTTGTATTTTATTTATAAACATAAGAGTTACATTGTCATAAACAGGAAATAAAGAGTTCAGAACATAATTAAACTAAGTCTATCTTCATTTTATGTCTCTAAGGCACAGGTCCGCCCTAGTGTCACGATCATCATCCTACGGAAAAGCTCCTGAAAACACGTGTGAAAATAGGTACGTCAGCATAAAAATGCCTGTGAGATACATAGGTTTTGTGAAAATAGGATTCATGACTTATATGCTTAGGAAAAATTGTTTAATAACAGTCGGTCATGAACCTTGTAAGTTGTTTTGTTTTGTAAATCATTAAAAAGCAATGATATGTATAAGTAAGAGAATAATGTAAGGTTAAATCAAAAACCAAGTAAAAATGAATTTGTATAAGATAAGTTGTTTTGTAAATCAACGTCTTGTGAAAATAAGTTGTTTATGTAAAATGTAATATGTCAAATATTGAAATGATTTAAGTAACGCTACGACATGAAATATCATACAAACACTTATTTATAGGAAGTACCGGCGGCGTATCCACCATGCTTGTATTATATTACCCACGCCTCGTTACTCGAATCATTTACCCAAACCAACCATCAATGTAAATTGTTCATGTATAAATGAATTGTCATGTGTTAATGTGTAAACCATATTGAAATGTCTATGTCCAATGTAAACCACTAAATGTGTATATCAATGTCAAAATGTTTATGTTAATGTAGATCATGTAATGTTTACCCAAAAATATCATGTATGGTCAGTGAAATATATCAACTAAACCATATGTAAAATGCACAAAAACAAGGTATTGAAGTAAAACATGGTTTAAATCAAAGTTATGTTTTGTGTAACAAATGCATGCTTTACTGATACAAACATTTATGCGGTATTGTGAAAATGCATACATCCAAGCCTTGAGACTGTGGCGATAAACCCTTAAACAAATTAAAGGTTTATCTAAGTTATGTATATCGAATTCGGTCATTCCTTCCAATCCAAACAAACCCAGGATTTCAGGAACGGGAGTTGTCAATTCCTATGGTACCACTACCTACTAACGAACGGCGTAGCTAATGTTAATGAATGTATTGTTCCATTGTAAACAACCCAAATGTCATAACAAAATGTAAGCATGTGATGAAAACAACTGTACTAAGTACGCACACAATGGGCATACATAGCATGAAATGTAATGTAAAACAATGTACTAAGTATGCACACAATGGACATGCATAGCATGAAATGTAATGTAAAACAATGTACTAAGTATGCACACAATGGACATACATAGCATGAAATGTAATGTAAAACAATGTACTAAGTATGCACACAATGGGCATACATAGCATGAACACAATGAAATCATGTACTATAAATGTACTAATGAACATAGCAAGTATATGATGTGAAAGCAGGAAAGCACGAAAGTAACAAGTAGGCACATGTGTTTCACCCCAAAACAGTTTGGAAAACAGTAAAAGAGGGGTCTATGTACTCACTTGAGATTGCTCAGAAGTCCTAAGATAACCACCAAGCAATGCTAGAGATCACGGAATCAAACGGCACCTAATATAGGTAACTATGTTAATAAACCGGACCTAATATCGGAAGATCGGATAGAATGCGGGTTCGTAAACCAAACGAGTATGGAGACTCGTGTAATATGGTTTAACAAATAAAACCCTAATTCTCTCATGATCTTTGTATAACAGTCTGATCATTGAAGTGTTGCTCTATCGATACTTTCAATTCGAACTTGTTAGCAAAGGGATTGAGTTTAAAGTTAGGGTTTTCTTTTGAGTTTTCACATTCGCCGCCCTATTTTCTTTGTGTTGATCTGATCGTATAGTGGTCTGGGTTTGTTTTTCTTAACATACTAATTCCCCTATATGATTTTGAAAGATACATGGGATAGGGTTTTGTTTGTTTAAGGTTTCTGTTTTCCTACGTTCGTGGTTTTCTGGTCCTACTGGTTTTGTTTTCGTGCATGGTTACCTGTGTTTTATTGTTCATAGAGAGTAGTCTTCTTTAAACATGGATGATCGGTTTAAATCTGGGAATCTCCAGATTGACGGCCGTCTGAACCCTAGCTTGGCATACAGGAATATTGCTGATAAAGTTGTGGATATTGAGGGTAAAACCTTTGCACCTCGTAGAGGTACGGTTCTGAATCAGAATGCTGAGGGGGGGGGGGGCGGTTTAATGTTATTGATGAATTGATAAAAGTGACGGTTCCAGTTAACCTGGAAAGTGTGCAATCGGATAGTAAGGGAGAGGAAAGTGTTATTTCAGGGGATGGTGTCATACCCGATAATCATGTTAATGCTGAGAATCCCAGACCCTTGTCCTATGCTGAATCTATGATGAATAAGAATGCCATGAAGATTAACTTTCGGTCACTCGCGAGTACTGAAAAACGAGAAGGATGTGACGTGGTTCTATCCCGTGAATCAGTTAAAGTGGTTCAGGATAAGCTTGCTAATACTCTCTACGGGTAATTTTTGGGTGATCGTGTGGCATACCCGGTAGTAGATTATTATGTTCGGAACAATTGGAAGAAATTCGGTTTGCAGAAATCCATGATGAACGCTAATGGATTTTTCTTTTTCAAGTTTTCGGATAAATCGGGTATGATGAATGCACTTAAAGAAGGTCCTTGGAATATTAGTTCGCAGCCTCTATTCTTAAATATATGGTCGGCCTCTACGAAACTTGAGAAAAAGGAAGTAAAGAAGTTGCAACTTTGGGTTAAGATACATGATGTACCAATTGCGGCTTACACAGAAGATGGATTGAGTCTAATTGCTACGGCGATTGGGGAACCAAAAATGTTGGATTCATATACAACATCTATGTGTACGGACGCGTGGGGGAGGAGTAGTTACGCTCGTGCATTGATTGAAATTTCGGCGGATAATGATTTTAAGGAGGAATTAGTTATAGTTGTTCCAGAGCTTGACGGGGATGGGTTCGTTAAAGATAAGATGTTTATAGAGTATGAATGGAGTCCGTACAAATGTAGTCATTGCCGTGTGTTTGGTCATTCTGATGATCAATGTCCGAAACAAGTTAAACCTACTAGGCAACAAGGAAGCACAGCGAATAACGGGAAGAAACAATCTCATGTAGCTAAACCTCGGGATCAGTCAAAGAGAGTGGTTGATGATGATGGTTTTACAGTTGTAGATGATAAGAAAACGGCCAAGAGGTCAGGATTTCCGGTCAACAAACAAAAACCAAGATTCGAATATAGGCCTATTGGTGCTAAGACGGCTGCAAATGTAAAGAAACATGAGAAGTCAAGTTCACTGGTTTCTAGCAATCCTTTTGATGCTTTAAGAGATGAAGTTGGAGAGTCTAGCAAATCCGCTCGGATTAGGGATGATGGATCGGAATTTTCGGATGATGAGGAGGTGATGGAGGTTTACAATGAGACGAATGAGTTTCTTAAAGTCGATCCTAGCCATGATGTTCATAAAAAAGGGGCAAGCACTCCTTCTTCAGGGGTGTCTCAATGATTAGTATGGCCGTTTGGAATATTTGGGGTTTGAACCGCCCTTTAAAACAAAATGAGGTTCGGCAGGTTGTCAAAGAAAATAAGTTAAGTCTTTGTGCGGTTTTAGAGTCTCATGTGGGTATCGATAATCTTAGTAAGGTTTGTAATGCGGTGTTTCGGAGATGGGATTGGACTTCTAATGGGGGTTGTTGCAACAAAGGAGCTCGTATTATTTTTGTCACACCCCCAAATTCCACATGCGGAGTACCACCGCTTGGAGGCGTGACTGACCAGGATCCAGCCACCAATTATACTGAGCATGATTAACGGTAAAAATATTCACCAACCACGTTAGTTAGTAAACATCACAATTTAAAGTTTTAAACGTTTCGATTCGAATAATAGTTTAAGTAAGCAGCGGAAGCACAAACCAAACAGTTTTCAAAACAAGGTTTATAGTTTAAAGATTATTTAAAACCCAACACACGGGTTAAGACGACCACTACACATCCCCAAGCTGCAAGCTCCTGAGTCACTGGTTACCTGCAAAGCATGCAGTAGGTTGTCAACAAAAATGTTGGCGAGTTCACGAGATGTCCAGTTTTAACTATTCAAAAGAAAATGTAGGTTGTTTAGGTAAAGCATTTATAATCACGTCGTGGGGAGCTACCCCACATGAAAGCTACTAAACTGATGTTACCGAAACTGTTGACGAGAAGATTTTGTGCCCCAGGTCAATGTCTATCATCATTGACCGAGATGCAAGGTCTACTAGTTCACGCCCGATCTCCCCCGGTCACGGTGTGAGGTTGTCAAACCTAATAGCGCTATCAACTAATAACCCGTTCGCCCCCGGCGATTAATCGGTACTATAAGCAGGGACTTTACATGATAGAGATTCGTTTAGTGTTGCTAATTGTGATTTATAAATATTACCCAAACGTATCTCCCCCGGATGTAGTAGTACAAGAGTAACATTTGCATATTCCCCCGGAAATTATCAGTTTGAAAACATTCTTTAGTTTGTTCGTGTCCCTCCCTGGGACGCATGCTTTTAGTGTGTGAACTCACCTTGGGTTGCTCGGCAGATTAGTTTACTTGGTTAAATGCGCTGGTCACCACGTCCTAATATGGTTACCAGTATGGGTCAGGTTCGGATACAAGTAATCACGTAAATTCTACACCTAACTAACACATAGCACGCTTAGCACATATTTATCCTTTAGGTTATTGGGCATGCCTAAGCTCTTAAACAGTAACAGTTAGCACTTTGCTCACTTAAACAGTAACAAGCACAAGTATTTCCCACACCACGGCCCAATAAGCGGCCCAGTCGAGACAGAAGAGTCTCCACTCGAGATTACCCGGTCTCGAGTCGCAAACAGGGGATCTCGAGTCATGGTCATCGTGATCTCGAGTAGTGCATGCATGAGTCGAAACTTCTGAGATCTCGAGTCCAGTTCTCGAGTCGAAATCATGGAATTTCATGTCGAGACCTTGATGGTCTCGAGTTCTAGAAGTTTGTTTTGAATTGCTTGGTCCAGGTCTCGAGTCGTTATTGCCGTGGTCTCGAATTGTAGCTTAATGGGCCACTTGCTGAGTCGAAACCCTTGTCGAGACCACTGATGAAACAACCAATCTTGAGTAATCAGTCGCTGGTCTCGAGTTGTCTCCATGATGGTCTCGAGTCAAGATCACAGGTTTCGACCCCAACGTCTGTGATTTCTAGAACATGTACTAACCAATAGGATTTCATGTGCATGATTTTATGTACTATCCAATAGAATTTCACTAACATGTTTCCTTGTCTAAATCCTAAGCAAAGCAGATCAAACAAGGCATTTTCAAATATTTTCATGATCTTCAAACTGTTCTTCATATATTCAAGTTATTCATCATGCACATTCATTCAAAATAGACCCAAATTACCTCATCCTAAATCTAGCACACTTGTAACATTGAAAACATATCAGCAGGCTCACAATATTCTTGAGTCACATATCATGGATATCACCAAATCCTACACTATTTCATTCATCCAAGGCCATCAAGATTCATTCTTATTATCTTAAAGACTCAAAGCAATATTTGCCAATAAGTTCTATGTTAGCAATAAACACAATAGATCATACAACCCCTACTCAATTTCATCCAAGGTTCATTTATTATCACACATTATCATACATCTAAACATTTACACAAGTAAACACTTTTAGCATGCGTTGCTATCTTATTTCGAGGAGGACAAACTAAACGATTGTTATGTGACACAAAGGTGTGTAAGAAGGTGATGTAGTGAAGCCTCCGAGTGATGATTACAAGCTTGTACCGAGACCCTTGTTGTCATCGATTTGGTCCGAGAGGAAAGGAGAGGAGATGATATAGTTAGGGTTTTCTAGAGAGAGAAAGGATGAGAGGAGAGAGAGAATGGATAAGGGAATGTTTGGGATTTGAGATGATGATTGTTCTTGCCAAAAGAGGAGATATCGGCTACATATGTGGGGTTTTATACCCATTCCGAGCATGTGCACCCTAAGGGTTTCCGAGTGGGCTTAATGGGGGTGCAGCCCAACTGTTTCGGGTCACTCGATGCCGGGTGGTCTCGAGTCGAGACCTTGCAGTCTCGATTCTCACATATTTTTTTTTTGGGTAAAGGGTTACCCCGGTGATTTTATATATTCACAACCAAAACAGAAACAAGTAGTAAGGAAAAACCCTTACTAGTTCAAACATGAGACATGCCTCATGAAAGTGGAAACAAACAAAACACAAGAGACTATCACATCTAAACGATAAAACTACTAGACTACCATCTAGAAAAAAACAAAAACAATCACTCAGCCTCCATCATCTACAACTAGGTCACCACGAATCTCCCACTTCTCAAGAAGTCTCCTCACTTTCGAAGTATTCTTGAACTTTAAACCCATCAATTTGTATCGGACAGTGTCAAAAATCGAAGCACATATACTTTCTGGTTGCCTTGCACGATTCTTGAATAAACGATGATTTCTTTCACGCCATATGAGATAAGCTGATGCAGCAACCATCAATCGAGACACTAAATTAGCAGCCGATTTAGATGTAGCCCGATGCCGTAACCAGTCGATAATAACACTCCACTTAGGTTCCACAATACCCATACCTGCTTTAGCACGAATCATCTCCCAGACCTTAGCTGAAAACTTGCACTCAAAAAATAAGTGGTCATGTGAGTCAATATTTTCGTAGCATAATAGACAGCACATCAAATTCATGTTATTTCTTCTTGTAGTATTCCATTGCAAGATTTTATCTTGAGTAACCAATTTACGCCGCATAATAAGCCACATAAAGAAAGCATGGCGAGGAATACACTGCGAAAACCAAACAATAGTAGACCAATCCACTTCCGGTTCACTAGCTCTGATTGAATTCCATACGCCTGAGGAAGAGTAGTCACTAATGTCGTTCCCATGCTTCCAAAACAAACGATCTTGTACATTATCATGTCGCTGCAGCTGATCAAGCTGTATTAGAACTGGATAAGTGTCTCTCCAAGCATCAGGCCATAACCACACACCATTAAAAGACAAATCAGCAACGGTTGCCTGTAACGAAAAACCCTCCCTCGTGATAGTCCTAGGAGATAAAAAAGAGCTTAAAGGACCAATAACACTCCAATTGTCATGCCAAGCTGAAGTGCTTCTACCATCACCAATTTTGGACCAAAAATAACCTATAATCAGCGGACGAAGCTGTAACAATTTCCTCCAGCTCCAACAACAATTCGGTACCGGTTTACAATCCCAAAAATTACGGTTCTTTAACCTGTACGAGTGAATCCAAGAAACCCATAACGACTCACGGCTTGTAAGGATACTCTAAACATGAGAAACCATAAGCGCTTTATTAACATCACGAATCCGTCTAATACCCAACCCTCCTTCCAGCTTAGGAACACAAATAGAATTCCAAGAAACCTTGGCTTTCCCACGTTGATAATCACCTTGAGACCAAAGGAAGTTCCGCATTTTTACTTCTAAATCATGAATAATCCGAACAGGGAGGATAAAGACTGAAGACCAATAGACATGCATAGCTGATAATACTGAGATAATAAGTTGTAATCTACCAGCAAACGATAAAAGCTTATTCTTCCAGTTATGAATACGCTGATCCAAACGCTCAACCAGAATACTGCAAGTTTTCCACGAAGATCAACAACTTTTTTAGTGTTTAAGCCGAAGTTCTTGGAAATTGTTAAAGCTGAGTGGGATACTTCTATTGCTGGTGTGTACCAGTTCCAAGTTATGAAGAAGTTGCGCATGCTGAAACGTCCTCTCAGATCACTTTGGTCCGAGAGGAAAGGAGAGGAGATGATATAGTTAGGGTTTTCTAGAGAGAGAAAGGATGAGAGGAGAGAGAGAATGGATAAGGGAATGTTTGGGATTTGAGATGATGATTGTTCTTGCCAAAAGAGGAGATATCGGCTACATATGTGGGGTTTTATACCCATTCCGAGCATGTGCACCCTAAGGGTTTCCGAGTGGGCTTAATGGGGGTGCAGCCCAACTGTTTCGGGTCACTCGATGCCGGGTGGTCTCGAGTCGAGACCTTGCAGTCTCGATTCTCACATATTTTTTTTTTGGGTAAAGGGTTACCCCGGTGATTTTATATATTCACAACCAAAACAGAAACAAGTAGTAAGGAAAAACCCTTACTAGTTCAAACATGAGACATGCCTCATGAAAGTGGAAACAAACAAAACACAAGAGACTATCACATCTAAACGATAAAACTACTAGACTACCATCTAGAAAAAAACAAAAACAATCACTCAGCCTCCATCATCTACAACTAGGTCACCACGAATCTCCCACTTCTCAAGAAGTCTCCTCACTTTCGAAGTATTCTTGAACTTTAAACCCATCAATTTGTATCGGACAGTGTCAAAAATCGAAGCACATATACTTTCTGGTTGCCTTGCACGATTCTTGAAT
The DNA here is from genome assembly GCA_030545235.1 of Helianthus tuberosus. Classification (NCBI taxonomy): domain Eukaryota; kingdom Viridiplantae; phylum Streptophyta; class Magnoliopsida; order Asterales; family Asteraceae; genus Helianthus; species Helianthus tuberosus. Next base: position 14,464 of record JARYGA010043465.1, read on the forward strand.
AAACGATGATTTCTTTCACGCCATATGAGATAAGCTGATGCAGCAACCATCAATCGAGACACTAAATTAGCAGCCGATTTAGATGTAGCCCGATGCCGTAACCAGTCGATAATAACACTCCACTTAGGTTCCACAATACCCATACCTGCTTTAGCACGAATCATCTCCCAGACCTTAGCTGAAAACTTGCACTCAAAAAATAAGTGGTCATGTGAGTCAATATTTTCGTAGCATAATAGACAGCACATCAAATTCATGTTATTTCTTCTTGTAGTATTCCATTGCAAGATTTTATCTTGAGTAACCAATTTACGCCGCATAATAAGCCACATAAAGAAAGCATGGCGAGGAATACACTGCGAAAACCAAACAATAGTAGACCAATCCACTTCCGGTTCACTAGCTCTGATTGAATTCCATACGCCTGAGGAAGAGTAGTCACTAATGTCGTTCCCATGCTTCCAAAACAAACGATCTTGTACATTATCATGTCGCTGCAGCTGATCAAGCTGTATTAGAACTGGATAAGTGTCTCTCCAAGCATCAGGCCATAACCACACACCATTAAAAGACAAATCAGCAACGGTTGCCTGTAACGAAAAACCCTCCCTCGTGATAGTCCTAGGAGATAAAAAAGAGCTTAAAGGACCAATAACACTCCAATTGTCATGCCAAGCTGAAGTGCTTCTACCATCACCAATTTTGGACCAAAAATAACCTATAATCAGCGGACGAAGCTGTAACAATTTCCTCCAGCTCCAACAACAATTCGGTACCGGTTTACAATCCCAAAAATTACGGTTCTTTAACCTGTACGAGTGAATCCAAGAAACCCATAACGACTCACGGCTTGTAAGGATACTCTAAACATGAGAAACCATAAGCGCTTTATTAACATCACGAATCCGTCTAATACCCAACCCTCCTTCCAGCTTAGGAACACAAATAGAATTCCAAGAAACCTTGGCTTTCCCACGTTGATAATCACCTTGAGACCAAAGGAAGTTCCGCATTTTTACTTCTAAATCATGAATAATCCGAACAGGGAGGATAAAGACTGAAGACCAATAGACATGCATAGCTGATAATACTGAGATAATAAGTTGTAATCTACCAGCAAACGATAAAAGCTTATTCTTCCAGTTATGAATACGCTGATCCAAACGCTCAACCAGAATACTGCAATCCTTGTAAAGGAGGCGAGAAGATAATAAAGGAACACCCAAGTAGCGAACCGGAAGACTCCCCTCCACAAAGGGAACGGTACTAAGAATAGCTATCTTAACATGCTCCGGAACATTACAGAAAAAAGCCGTACTTTTTTTAGAGCTAGGAATCAAACCCGACATTTTAGAAAAATTCTTAAGAGATTTCATAATACACCGAGCCGAATCAACATCTCCTCTAGCAAACAGGAATAAGTCATCCGCAAAACATAGGTTAACAATCTGTTGCTTTTCACACTTATTATGGAACCTGAAAGAGGAATCAATCCTAGTCATATGCTGCAGAATACAGGTTAGCACTTCCATAACAAGTGTAAATAGGTACGGGGATAGAGGGTCACCCTGCCTTAAACCACGCTTACCATCAAAAAAACCATACATGTCGCCATTGATACAAACCGAATATGAAGTAGTAGAAACACATACCATAATCCAGTTCACCATAAGTTGATGGAAACCAAAACCCACAAGAACTTGTTTGAGAAATCCCCAGTCAACTGTATCATATGCTTTCTGAATATCAACCTTAAACGCACACCTTGGAGGGCCAAAATTCCTATGATAATTGTGCATCAGTTCCTGAGTAAGCAGAATATTATCCGATATTTTCCTACCCGGAACAAACGCCGACTGGTTAATACTAACAATCCCATTTAAAGTATCTTTTATCCGATCCACTAACACCTTACTAATGCACTTGTAAAAGACATTACAACAGGAAATCGGACGGTAATCAGTGACTTTCGATGGAGTGGCGATCTTCGGAACCAGTGCAAGAAGAGTATGGTTTAATTGCTTTAAAAGCTTCCCCGTATTGAAAAAATCAAGAACTGCATTAGATATATCACTACCCACAATATCCCAAGCATGCTTAAAAAAGGCAGCCGTAAACCCATCAGGCCCCGGAGCTTTATCATTACCAATCGCAAACATAGCCGACTTTATTTCTTCAATCGTAATAGGCCGAACCATGTTATTTGCCACTACCGAATCTAACTTTTTAGTAAACAAATCAGGAGAAGGATCTAACGATACCTGATCTTGACATCCCAAAAAACTCTCATAATGACTGACTAAGGCATCCGGAACCTTATCACCTTCATAAGATGTACCATTTGCATCAAATATAATTTCTATACGGCTTCGATGGTTCCTACTTTTCAGCGAGTTGTGGAAATAAGCTGAATTCGAATCCCCTGCACGCAACCATTCAACTTTCGATTTTTGTTTCAAGAATCTTTCTTCATCTAGACAAGCTTCCTGAAATTCACATAACACTTTCGTTTCTTCAATCCTAAGCTCCTCATTACTTGGATTCTGATCAATATTCCTCTGCAGATTTTCAAGTTTTCCACGAAGATCAACAACTTTTTTATGTAAATTTCCTTGAGCAAACAAAAGTGATCTGAGAGGACGTTTCAGCATGCGCAACTTCTTCATAACTTGGAACTGGTACACACCAGCAATAGAAGTATCCCACTCAGCTTTAACAATTTCCAAGAACTTCGGCTTAAACACTAAAAAATTTGCAAACTTAAATGGTCTCGGTTTCGGTTTAGCACCTTTCAGAAATTTTAAAATACAAGGGCAGTGATCTGAAACTCCATATGGCTGAAACAAAGCAACCGATTCCGGATATTCAGTCACAAAAGGAATGTTACCCAACACCCGATCAATTTTCTTAAGCAAACCCACTCCCTTCTTCGGTTTTTGATTCCAAGTAAAGTGCATACCGACACAATTAATATCAAACATTTCAATATCCTCCACGCACTCCTTAAAATCTCTCATACCTGGAGAAATAGTAGAGACACCAATAGACTTATCTTCCAAGTTAAGAGCTGAATTAAAATCTCCCATTATAACCCAAGGATCATTATTAACCAGCACTTTATGCATTCTAAGTTGATGCCATAATACCCTACGAGTAACATAATAGTTTGCCGCGTAGACAATCGAACAATAAAGCATCCTCCTATCAACTTTAAATATAACCTGCACATGCATAACTTGAGTATCTTGAGAAAGTACCATAACATCGACAACCGTCGGATCCCACCCAAGAATTATGCGAGTCCCCTTCTGACAACAGCCCCCGTTAGAAGTCCAGTCCCAGTTCCGAAAAACAAAGCTACAAACTTTACTCAGATTATTCACATCCACATGAGATTCAAGAATCGCACATAAGCTAACATTATTATTCATTACAACCTGACGAACCTCCTTTTGTTTTAGAGGACGGTTCAATCCCCTAATATTCCAAGTAGCAAAACTAACCATTTAAAACCACTGTATGAGGAGTGCTTGCCCCTTTTTTTGTCGTGGTTTCATGATTATCTTCTCTAATAAATTCATTCGTTTCATTGAATACTTCCACTACCTCCTCATCATCCGAGTCCTCATGATCCATACCCACTCCACCTCCCGTTTTACTAGACTCCCCTTCATCGGTCCTCACAACATCAAACGAATTGTTTAATACAACACCTCTGGCCGACTTCGGTTGGATCTTCACTCCACCTCCAGTTTTATTATCGTTACCTTTTGGTGCCACTGGTCTATACTCAAACTTTTGTTTTTGCTTGTTAACTGGATAACCAGTCCTTCTAGCCACTTTCCTATTATCCACATCCGTAAAACCCTCTGCATCAGTAACTCTCGACTTTTTGGGGCCCATAGGTTGCTTTATCTCGTGTTGCTTTTGACCTTTATTTCCCCCATTTACCACACGAACAACCCGGTTTGGACATGAATCCTCGTTATGACCAAATACACAGCAACGAGCACACCTATGTGGACTCCATTCATACTCCACATACACCTTTTCCTTTACAAACCCCTCCCCCTCAAGACATGGAACCGCAATGACCAATTCCTCTTTAAAATCATTTTCAGCAGATATTTCTATAAGAGCTCGTGCATAGCTACTTCGTCCCCACAGATCAACGCACATGGATGTTGTAAAAGAATCTAATGCTTTCGGCTCTCCAATTGCCGATGCAATCAAAAGATCACATATTTATACAATAACACACATGACACAATCAAAAGATCACATAATGCACAACAATAAATAACAGGTTCTCATTTAATATCATATATATATACACATAACACTCATTTAAGGAAGAAAGTTGGCTCGGGAAAACCCGAAGTGTCACATTATCCCCAAGTTTTAAGAACTTTCGTCCCGAAAGTTAAGGCAGCCACTGACAAGCTAGTGTAAGTGAGAACGTTTCAACAGGGTGTCACATCATCCCCCCGTTAGTTTGGAATTTCGTCCCGAAATTCGGTTGTAGCTTCAGTGCTGGGAGTTTCATTTGGGAACAACTGGGGATACTTGCGCTTCATCTGGTCTTCCCGCTCCCAGGTAAACTCTGGGCCACGGCGTGAGTTCCAACGAACTTGCACGAGGGGTATCTGGCTACGTTTGAGGGTTTTGATCTCACGATCCGTGATCTCAATCGGTTCCTCAGTAAAGTGTAGATGTTCGTCAATAGTGAGTTCCTTGAAAGGAATGATGAGTGTTTCATCTGACAGACACTTCTTCAGGTTGGACACGTGGAAGACGTTGTGTACAGCACTCAGTTCTTCAGGTAGATTCAACCTGTAAGCGACCTTACCGATCTTTTCGGTAATTTCAAAGGGTCCGATATATCTCGGATTAAGCTTGCCTCGTTTCCCAAAACGAACCACACCCTTCCAGAGTGAGACTTTAAGTAGAGCCCGGTCACCCACCTGGAACTCTAGCGGTTTCCTATCCTTATCAGCGTAGCTCTTCTGACGGTCACGAGCTGCCGCCATGCGTTGCCTAATCTGGGCGATCTTTTCTGTGGTGTCTACTACATGTTCGGGGCCTGTGATCTGGCTGTCACCAACCTCTGCCCAGCAGAGAGGCGATCGGCATTTACGACCGTACAATGCCTCAAAGGGTGCTGTCTGAATGCTGGTATGGTAGCTGTTGTTGTAGGAGAATTCCACTAACGGTAGGTGCTTCTCCCAATTCTTGCCAAAATCGATCACACATGCCCTAAGCATGTCTTCGAGGGTTTGGATGGTGCGTTCAGATTGCCCATCCGTTTGCGGATGGTAAGCGGTGCTCATGTCTAAACATGAGCCAAAAGATTTGTGCATAGCTTGCCACAACTCAGAAGTAAAACGCGCGTCTCGATCGGAAATAATAGAGGTTGGCACTCCGTGCTTCGAAACCACTTCCTTTAAGTATACTTCTGCTAAGGTAGAGAACTTGTCTGTTTCTTTAATAGCCAAAAAGTGGGCAGACTTAGTTAGCCGATCCACTATCACCCAGATGGTGTCATTTCCGCGTTGAGACCTAGGCAAGCCGGTAACAAAATCCATGGAAATTTGCTCCCATTTCCACTGTGGGATCTCTGGTTGTTGGAGTAGGCCTGATGGTTTCTGATACTCCGCCTTGACTCTTGCACAAGTCAAACATTTTCTGACATAGGTTGCTATATGAGCTTTCATGCCAGGCCACCAGTATGTAGTCTTTAAGTCATAGTACATCTTATCCGCACCAGGGTGTACTGAGTAACGGGACTTATGGGCTTCATCCATTACAAGCTCGCGCAAATTCCCATAAAGTGGGACCCATATACGTCCGTTTATGTAGTAAGCGCCATCTTCTTTCTGTTCTAACCGTTGTCTCGACCCTCGTAGGGACTCAGCCTTGATGTTCTCGGCTTTCAATGCTTCAGCCTGAGCATTTCGGATCTGATTAGGGAGGTTCGAGTGGATAGTGAGCTGTAAGGCACGAACACGCTTGGGTTTGGTCTCCTTTCTGCTAAGGGCATCGGCTACCACATTAGCCTTGCCTGGATGATATTTAATTGCACACTCGTAGTCATTTAGGAGTTCGACCCATCGGCGTTGCCGCATATTCAACTCCTTTTGTTCCATTATGTGCTGGAGACTCTTGTGATCAGTGTAAATCGTGCACTTGGTGCCGTACAAGTAGTGTCTCCAAAGCTTGAGCGCGAAGACCACAGCTCCAAATTCTAAGTCATGCGTCGTGTAGTTCCGTTCGTGGATCTTGAGTTGTCGCGAGGCGTAAGCAATAACTTTCTCGCGTTGCATCAATACGCAGCCAAGTCCTTGAATAGAAGCGTCGCAGTACACAACAAAATTGTCGGTACCTTTAGGTAAGGAGAGAATAGGAGCACTACAAAGGTTCTTCTTTAGTTCCTGGAAGGCAGATTCCTGAGCATCACTCCATTTGTAAGCAACACCCTTCTGAGTGAGGGTCGTAAGTGGTTGAGCGATCTTAGAAAATCCCTTGATAAATCTTTGATAGTATCCTGCCAATCCCAAGAATTGGCGGACTTCGGTCGGAGTCTTAGGTACAGGCCAATTCTTAATGGATTCGACCTTAGCGGGGTCAACATGAATCCCTTCCTGATTGACGATGTGCCCAAGGAAATGGACTTCTCTAAGCCAGAAATCACATTTCGAGAATTTGGCGTACAGTTGCTCATTGCGAAGGAGTTCGAGAATAAGACGCAGGTGTTGTTCATGCTCCTCTTGACTCTTTGAGTAGATTAAGATGTCGTCGATAAACACAATTACGAACTTGTCGAGGTAGGGTTTGCATACTCGGTTCATGAGATCCATAAAGATCGCAGGTGCGTTGGTCATTCCGAAAGGCATAACAAGGAATTCGTAGTGACCATAGCGGGTCCTGAAAGCAGTCTTAGAGATGTCCTCATCGCGGACTCTCAGCTGGTGATAGCCCGATCGTAGATCGATCTTGGAATAGTAGCTCGACCCTTGCAGCTGGTCAAACAGATCGTCGATACGGGGAAGTGGGTAACGATTCTTGATGGTAACCTTGTTCAGTTCGCAGTAATCAATGCACATTCGAAATGTGCCATCCTTCTTTTTGACAAAGAGCACTGGGGCTCCCCAGGGTGATGAGCTAGGACGGATAAAACCTTTGTCCAAGAGCTCTTGTAGTTGAGTAGAAAGTTCCTTGAGTTCCGCGGGGGCTAGTCGATAAGGTGCACGAGCTATAGGTGCTGCTCCGGGAGTTAGCTCGATTTGAAATTCGACCTGACGATGAGGAGGGAGTCCGGGTAATTCTTCAGGGAATACCTCGGGATAGTCGCGTACTACTGGAAAATCTTCGATCCTATTTTCCTTTTTCTGCGTGTCGGCGACAAGTGCTAAGATAGCGGTGTGCCCCTTTCGTAAACACTTCTGGGCTTTTAAGGATGAAATGATGCCTGTGACTTCTCCGCTTTTGTCGCCTTGAATGATAAGGGGTTTGCCAGGAGGACGGGGAATACGAACAGCTTTCTCTTGGCAGAGGATTTCAGCTCGATGCTTGGATAACCAATCCATACCAATGACGACGTCAAAGCTTCCGAGATTGATGGGGAAGAGATCGATACAGAAGGTCTGACCAGACAACTCTAATTTGCAGTCATAAATTACGTGTGAGGCCTCGAGGTTTCTACCATTAGCTATTTCAACGATGTGCTTAGAGCTTAACAGCGTAAGAGTGGACTTAAGCTTCTTACTAATACGTAGGGATACATAACTAGCATCTGCTCCAGAATCAAACAATACGGAAACATAACGATCATTAAGTAGGAACTTACCCGCTACAACGTTGGGGTCATTCCTTGCTTCTCCAGCTCCAATCACAAAAGCCCTTCCTCTTGCGCCATTCCCAGCATTGTTGGTGTTGTTGTTATTTCCCGCACCCTGGTTGTGGTTGTTCTGGTTCAACTGGGGGCAATTCTTCTTAATGTGCCCCTCGGCTCCGCACTGGAAACAACCCTTGATGTTCCCATGGTGCTGTTGCTGCTGCGGCTGGTTCTGTCTTGCGGGGTGAGGGCTCCTACAATCCTTGGCCTCATGGCCCATCTTGTTGCATCGCTGACACTTGTTCTTCGCACAGGGCCCATTGTGATGCCGATTACACTTGTTACATTTGGGGAGATGGCCCTGGTAGCCGCCCTGCTGCTGAGGGCCCTTGTTGCCTTTAGTTTTCCTTTGCTGGGCTGGGGCCTGAGTAGAGTTAGCATCCTTACCCTGACTTCCATCCCACTTTCGTTTGTTATCGCTAGAAGTTCCAGCAGTAGCACTGATCCTTTTGGGCAGCTTGCCCTCCTCCACAGCCTGATTGGTAAGTTTGTGAGCCAGACGGACCACTGGCTGAATGGTATTGAGGTTGGCTGAGGTTACATGGCTCCGGATTTCTGGGACCAGCCCTTTGATGTACAATTCGATCCTTCGATACATAGGTCGGGACATGTTTGGGCAAAGTGTAGCATAGTCGTTGGACTGCTTGGTGTAGGTCTCAATCTCTGACCCAACCATCTTGAGCTCATAGTACTCGTTCTCGAGCTTGTGGATGTCATCCCTGTGACAGTATTCCTCTTTGATCATGTCCTTGAAATCTTCCCACAGTAGCATTAGCAGTTTCCAGACCAAGCATCTGAATCTGTGCTTTCCACCATGAAAGCGCGTTTCCTTCAAGCGTACCAGTCGCGAACTTTACCCAGTTAGCAGGGGGACACTCGCAGACAGCAAAGACAGCTTCGGCCTTTTCAATCCAGTGCAAAAGGCCTATGGCACCCTCAGTGCCGTTGAAAGGGAGAGGCTTGCCATCCATGAAGGTTTTGAAAGTACAAACACGTGGCTGTGCAGGCGCAGGCTGACCTGTTGTGAGAAGTGGAGCGAATAGGTTTAGAGGTGAAAAGACGATGTGGGGGTAGGATCTAAACATCCTAAAGTAACGAGTTTACCTCCTGGGTGAGCTGCGAAAGCTGCAGCCATCGTGTTGAGCAAGTTGGTGAACTGAGCCTGAGTCATGTTAACGTTTCCTCTTCCGCGTCCACTCATTGTCTTCATAACTAGAAAACACAGTATGAGTGTGATGTCGTAATGTAGCGAGAATAAGATAGAAGAGAGATGTGTATCTATCTAATTAGGCACACTAGTATGTGTAGTAGGGCAGTTAACATAAGATAAACAAGCAAGTGAACACAAGTCCGAGCTATGAGGTCTAATATGCTGAGTCTTGCCCTTGGAGTGTAGTGTCGTCACGAGTCACGGGTTATAGTCTGGTTTTTCTCAAAAAGATTCCCTTTTTAGAACCAAGTTCACTATAACCAATGGCTCTGATACCAATCTGTCACACCCCCAAATTCCACATGCGGAGTACCACCGCTTGGAGGCGTGACTGACCAGGATCCAGCCACCAATTATACTGAGCATGATTAACGGTAAAAATATTCACCAACCACGTTAGTTAGTAAACATCACAATTTAAAGTTTTAAACGTTTCAATTCAAATAATAGTTTAAGTAAGCAGCGGAAGCACAAACCAAACAGTTTTCAAAACAAGGTTTATAGTTTAAAGATTATTTAAAACCCAACACACGGGTTAAGACGACCACTACACATCCCCAAGCTGCAAGCTCCTGAGTCACTGGTTACCTGCAAAGCATGCAGTAGGGTGTCAACAAAAATGTTGGCGAGTTCACGAGATGTCCAGTTTTAACTATTCAAAAGAAAATGTAGGTTGTTTAGGTAAAGCATTTATAATCACGTCGTGGGGAGCTACCCCACATGAAAGCTACTAAACTGATGTTACCGAAACTGTTGACGAGAAGATTTTGTGCCCCAGGTCAATGTCTATCGTCATTGACCGAGATGCAAGGTCTACTAGTTCACGCCCGATCTCCCCCGGTCACTGTGTGAGGTTGTCAAACCTAATAGCGCTATGAACTAATAACCCGTTCGCCCCCGGCGATTAATCGGTACTATAAGCAGGGACTTTACATGATAGAGATTCGTTTAGTGTTGCTAATTGTGATTTATAAATATTACCCAAACGTATCTCCCCCGGATGTAGTAGTACAAGAGTAACATTTGAATATTCCCCCGGAAATTATCAGTTTGAAAACATTCTTTAGTTTGTTCGTGTCCCTCCCTAGGACGCATGCTTTTAGTGTGTGAACTCACCTTGGGTTGCTCGGCAGATTAGTTTACTTGGTTAAATGCGCTGGTCACCACGTCCTAATATGGTTACCAGTATGGGTCAGGTTCGGATACAAGTAATCACGTAAATTCTACACCTAACTAACACATAGCACGCTTAGCACATATTTATCCTTTAGGTTATTGGGCATGCCTAAGCTCTTAAACAGTAACAGTTAGCACTTTGCTCACTTAAACAGTAACAAGCACAAGTATTTCCCACACCACGGCCCAATAAGCGGCCCAGTCGAGACAGAAGAGTCTCCACTCGAGATTACCCGGTCTCGAGTCGCAAACAGGGGATCTCGAGTCATGGTCATCGTGATCTCGAGTAGTGCATGCATGAGTCGAAACTTCTAAGATCTCGAGTCGAAATCATGGAATTTCATGTCGAGACCTTGATGGTCTCGAGTTCTAGAAGTTTGTTTTGAATTGCTTGGTCCAGGTCTCTAGTCGTTATTGCCGTGGTCTCGAATTGTAGCTTAATGGGCCACTTGCTGAGTCGAAACCCTTGTCGAGACCACTGATGAAACAAACAATCTTGAGTAATCAGTCGCTGGTCTCGAGTTGTCTCCATGATGGTCTCGAGTCGAGATCACAGGTTCCGACCCCAACGTCTGTGATTTCTAGAACATGTACTAACCAATAGGATTTCATATGCATGATTTTATGTACTATCCAATAGAATTTCACTAACATGTTTCCTTGTCTAAATCCTAAGCAAAGTAGATCAAACAAGGCATTTTCAAATATTTTCATGATCTTCAAACTGTTCTTCATATATTCAAGTTATTCATCATGCACATTCATTCAAAATAGACCCAAATTACCTCATCCTAAATCTAGCACACTTGTAACATTGAAAACATATCAGCAGGCTCACAATATTCTTGTGTCACATATCATGGATATCACCAAATCCTACACTATTTCATTCATCCAAGGCCATCAAGATTCATTCTTAATATCTTAAAGACTCAAAGCAATATTTGCCAATAAGTTCTATGTTAGCAATAAACACAATAGATCATACAACCCCTACTCAATTTCATCCAAGGTTCATTTATTATCACACATTAGCATACATCTAAACATTTACACAAGTAAACACTTTTAGCATGCGTTGCTATCTTATTTCGAGGAGGACAAACTAACCGATTGTTATGTGACACAAAGGTGTGTAAGAAGGTGATGTAGTGAAGCCTCCGAGTGATGATTACAAGCTTGAACCGAGACCCTTGCTGTCGTCGATTTGGTCCGAGAGGAAAGGAGAGGAGATGATATAGTTAGGGTTTTCTAGAGAGAGAAAGGATGAGAGGAGAGAGAGAATGGATAAGGGAATGTTTGGGATTTGAGATGATGATTGTTCTTGCCAAAAGAGGAGATATCGTCTACATATGTGGGGTTTTATACCCATTCCGTGTTGGGTTTTGAACAAGTTTATCAAAGCTAATTTTATCCGAATAAAATTAAAACGCAGCGGAATGAGGATTTAAAACATGTTACTTTACAAGATTTAAAACTCTTTTAAATGCAAAAACCCAAAATCGGATCCATATATGACATACATGCTATCAAAATACAACCATAGGGTGTTTGAGAGTTCAACCTTTCTTTGGAGCAAGGAGATGGAAGATGATGATGAATCTTAAATGGTAGCTTCCAAACGAGAAAGCCTCAAGCTAGTATACCCGAAAGCTCCAACAAACACCTTGAGATTGCTAGGATTTCTACACTTGAAGCTCACAAAATTCCTCTAAAATTCAGCTCTTGGCCGAAAATATTAGAGAGAAAAATAGGAGTTTTTCCACTTGAAAATGTTATCTATTTGATGAGAGAGGATGTTGCATTATTTTTAAAATCAAAGTGCCTTGTAAATTGAGAAGTTTGCATGTAATCTAAGTGGTGGAAACCTCTTGGGAAGAGACATAGGGGGCGGCCCAAGCCACCTCCATTTTCACCCAATCAAAATTTTTATCTTGTCTCCAAGTCTTTTATTTAAGTATTTATAACTTTTATAAAACTTAACATAACATTTTATAAACAATATGCAACCTTTTAATTTGTTATTTAACCTATTAAATAACAAAATAAAATATTCTCTCAAAATAAATTATCCATATAATTTATTAGTTTGTCAAGTGTAATTATTTAGAAAACCAATTTCTAAATATTCTAAGTGTTGATATTTATTTGTTTGATCATATCATAAATAAATATTGTAGGTGTTTGTCTAGCTTGTTATTGGGAATGACCCGACTTGGATCATAACGTACTAGCCACATCAATTTAATATGTGTCTTGGGCATACAGAGTCCAACAATCTCCCACTTGCACAAGATACATAGAAGATTGATGCAAGCAGTAAATGACGCCTAACAACGGTTTACTACCCCTAATACGTATGACGAAGTGCCATTCAATAACATCATCCCCTTCAAGTCCCTTACTTGAAAATGATTTAGGTGAATCTATCATTTATCCTTTCGTTACAGATGTCATGTCAAATCCAGTGACACAGTGTGATCATTCTCTGTTGATTTAACTTAAGCAGGCCTTAGACATCTTACTCTCAACGAATAAGAGGAACAAATCCCTTCTTGACTACATACGTCTCTCACAATCACCGCTTAGTCTTATGTACTATCTTATTACAGACAGTGAAGAACTAAGTCAAGGCATAATATTTGGTGAATATCAAGACCCAATATGTATCTCAGGTCAGAGGATACTATGATATTCGCCTTTGCTCAAATTTACTTATGATCAATCATAAATGATTCCATGCAGTAACATTTGAGAGCGGGTCAGTCCAATATTTGTATCCCACAAATATCTATGAACTTTGGCAGCAACACTTTGCTCTATATTCATACCTAATGAATATCCACCAATCCAAGTTCATAATAGTCTTACATTCATATTTGTTCCCACAAGTATGATCGACTACGGACATTTAGAATAATTAATTTATTCACGGATTTAAACATGCTAAAATGGAACATAACTCAAAATACCATAATAGAGTTAAAATAACAATTGTTCCAATATCCAAATACAAAATAGATCAAATCCAATCACTAGAATATCGAAGTCCTAAGGCACAAGTATGACCCTCATGTTTTGGCCGTTCAAGGAGCTTCGTGAGTGGATCCGCAATGTTTTGATCGGTGTGAACTTTGCGAATACATATCTTTCCCTTTTCAACTTCATCCCTTATGTAGTTGAATCTCCGCTCAATGTGCCTAGTCTTTTGATGTGCACGAGGTTCCTTGATTTGAGCAATCGCACCCTCGTTATCACAAAAGATCTCTAGGGGGTCTTGAATGGTAGGGACTACCCCTAGGTCGGCAATGAACTTCTTTAACCACGCAGCTTCTTGTGCTGCCAATGAGGCGGCGATGTATTCTGATTCTGTAGTGGACAATGCTACAACATCCTGCTTCGAGCTCTTCCAAGAGACTGCAGCTCCATTCAAAATGAAGACATACCCAGATTGTGATCGAGAACCATCTCGATCAGTTTGGAAACTCGCATCCGTGTAACCTTTTACAACGAGTTCCTCTTCACCAGATCCATATATTAGAAACATATCCTTAGTCCTCCTAAGGTATTTCAATATGCTCTTAACAGCCATCCAATGACTGTTACCTGGATTTTGCTGGTATCTACTTGTCATGCTTAAAGCGCATGACACGTCCGGTCTAGTGCATATCATCGCGTACATTATGGATCCTATAGCAGACGCATATGGGATTCCTTTCATTCTTTCTTGCTCATCCTTTGAGCTTGGACATTGAGTCACATTCAATATTGTCCCCTTTTGAATAGGTACCAAACCTTTCTTAGAGTTCTCCATCTTGAACCTTTTCAAGACCTTGTCAATGTATGCACTTTGGTTTAAACCTATCAAGCGCCTTGATCTATCCCTATAGATCTTTATTCCCAAAATATAGGCAGCTTCTCCAAGATCTTTAATGGAAAAACATCTTCCAAGCCATGCTTTTACACCTTCCATGGTTGGAATGTCATTTCCAAATAATAGAATGTCATCGACATACAATACTAAGAAAGTGACGGTGCTCCCACTAGCTTTCTTATACACACAAGCTTCATCGTCGTTCTTAATGAACCCAAAATTCCTAATCTCTTCATCAAAACGGTGATTCCAACTTCTCGATGCTTGTTTCAATCCATAGATTGATTTCTTTAACTTGCACACTTTGTTAGGATGTTTTGGATTGACAAAACCTTCAGGCTGAACCATATAGACATCTTCATCAAGATAT
>JARYGA010043466.1:0-23310 GCA_030545235.1 Helianthus tuberosus
AGGTAGGGGATATCGATTCTTGATGGTAAGCTTGTTAACCTCACGGTAATCGATACACATCCTAAATGATCCATCCTTCTTCTTGACAAAAAGAACGGGAGCACCCCAAGGTGAAAAGCTAGGAAGGATAAAACCTTTGTCAGAGAGCTCCTGAAGCTGCTTAGACAACTCTTGCATCTCAGACGGTGCAAGACGATATGGAGATCTGGCAATAGGATTTGCACCAGACACGAGATCAATACGGAACTCGACTTGGCGTGCTGGGGTAGACCAGGTAAATCTTCAGGGAATACTTCAGAATAATCCCGAACAACGGGAATATCTTGGATAGACTTACCTTTGCCTTTATCTGCTGTGACATGTGCCAAGAAGGCCACATAATTCTTTCGCAGATACTTCCGAGCTTTAAAATAAGACATGAGCTTGAGACCACCAAAAGGTTTCTCACCCTGAACCTGTAGGATCTCACCTGTCGAAAGCGGCACACGAGCAATCTTCTCAAAACAAACTACCTCTGCGCGATGCTTGGCTAACCAATCCGTACCCACAATAACGTCGAAGCTTCCAAGTTGCATAGGCGTGAGGTCAATAGGGAAAAGATGGTCGTTAAGGTTCAACTGACAGTTGCGAAGAACAGAATCAAGAACAATGGGTTCACCACTAGCAACCTCTACTGTCAAAGGTTTACCTAGTTTCGTTCTAGACACGCGAAGTATTGGCTCAAAAGATAATGATACAAAACTCTTGTCGGCACCCGAATCAAAAAGAACAGATGCAGGCTGATTATTAATAAAGAACGTACCGTTCACCACTTCATTGTCTGCTTGTGCCTCTTGAGCATTCATGTTGAAGACTCGACCTCGAGCCGGAGCCTGATTCTGATTCTGATTCTGGTTGGCTAGTCTTGGGCACCGGTTTCTGTAGTGGGTTAGATCCCCACAATTGTAGCATGAACCAGGAGGAAAATGAGGTCGTGCAGCTTGACCCTGTTGCTGAGCAAGAGGCTGGGCAACTTGTTGGGCTTGGTTTCAAACTGCCTGATTCTGGTTAGCAGGAATACGGCAGGTGGCAGCAAGATGACCATTTCTTCCACAGTTGGTGCATTGACGACACTGAAGATGTGGCGGGTGATGGCCGTTACACCTGTTGCACAAAGGTGCATTGCCAAGATAAGGCTTCTTGGCTAGTGGTTGCGCAGGCTGATTTGGTGCAGCTTGAGCCTGTGCAGTAACAACATAGTTTTGGGAAGCCTTTCGCTTCCTAGAACCCTTTAAGGAACCAGAATTCTTTCCCTTCTTGTTTTGACCTTTCTTGCTATCCCCCTTGTCAGACGCCTGCTTCTTACCCTTGTCACCCTTTTTATGCAGCTTTCCCTTTCGAACCTGCGACTCAGTCAATGTCGCTGCTAACTCGATCGCCTGACAGAGTGTGGCAGGGTTACTACCAGTAATGATGTCTTGCACTGAGTCAGGTAGGCCGTCGATGTATCTTTCGATAGCCTTGTCGAGTGGGGTAACCATAGTCGGGCAAAGCAGACTCAACTCCTCAAACCTATCAGTATATGCCCTGTGCTCGCCACTGTCTTGTTTCAAGTCATCAAACTCTTTCTCCAACGCTCGCTGTTCATGACGAGGACAGAACTCCCTCATCATAAGGGCCCTAAGTTCAGCCCAAGTTTGTGCCAGAGTAACTTCTGCACCACGGTCTCTCATAACCCCGTTCCACCATGTGAGAGCCCTCTTCTGAAACACACTCGAAGAAAACTCGACCTTGTGATTGTCAGGACACTGCACGTGGCGGAAAGTATTCTCAATGCTCTCGAACCATTGAAGAAGCCCAGTCGCTCCCTCAGAACCACTAAACTTGAGTGGTTTAGCCGAGTTAAAATCCTTGAATTTGCATGGAGCATTGTTGTTGTTGTTGGCTTGGTTCCATTGAGCAAAGAGATTTGGGAATTGAGCAGCCATCTGCTGCGCAATGATTTCTGCCAGTTCGGCAGTCGCTATCTGGTTTTCGCGTCGAGGAGGAATTCTAAAAGAGGAAAACATGAAAAGAAACGAGTGAGATGTTTGGATGAAGAGAATGAGATGAAACAAAATCAACAAAAGCAAAGATAGTGGTCATTCGTTCGCATTACCAAGCTAACAAACGACACACAGTGACTAATCAAAGTAAATGGGTCAAAAATAATGTATCGCGAAGACATGCTCGCCTATGAGTGAACACTCACCCCAAGAGTTCCCAGGTAAGAGTGACTGGTCCGATTATGTGGATTTGTACGAACACTCTAGCCTTAGACAGAAAACCCAGGGTACAGGCATTCACCCTTCCAGTTTGCACGTGTTCACATTATTTAAAACCCAAAACCTTGACGAGATTTTGAAAACTCAAAGGGGTTCAAAACCTTACAATAGAGGGTTCAAAACCTTGTAATAAATCATTCAAAAACAGAAGATTGTTTTTTAAAAATCGTTTCGGAAAAATTGGGTTCTTGTTTTGGATAATCACCTAAGGATAGGTGATATGCATGTTTTAAGATCTAAACACAAGATAATAACCTAATTCCCTATAACCATTGGCTCTGATACCAACTCTTCTATCACACCCCGACCACGTATAACATACAGAACGTGGCGGAAAACGTCGGGGAGTGTTGTAACAGAATTAATTGTTTCATAACCATGGCATTCAAAGTTGTATTTTATTTATCAACATAAGAGTTACATTGTCTTAAACAGGAAATAAAGAGTTCAGAACATAATTAAACTAAGTCTATCTTCATTTTATGTACTAAGTATGCTAAGTTAATATACAAAGCAGAAAAGTCATGTAAATCAATGTGCTAGCATGCTATCAGTCAACATACATAGCAGAAATGTAATGTAAAACAATGTACTAAGTATGCACACAATGGACATACATAGCATGAAATGTAATGTAAAATGATGTACTAAGTACGCACACAATGGGCATACATGGCATGAAATGTAATGAAATCATGTACTATAATGTACTAATGAGCATAACAAGTATATGATGTGAAAACAGGAAAGCATGAAAGTAACAAGTAGGCACATGTGTTCCACCCCAAAACAGTTTGAAAACAGTAAAAGAGGGGTCTATGTACTCACTTGAGATTTTTCAGAAGTCCTAAGATAACCACCAAGCAATGCTAGAGATCTCGGAATCAAACGGCACCTAATATATGTAACTATGTTAATAAACCGGACCTAAGTCGGAGGATTTAGATAGAATGAGGGTTCGTAAACCAAACGAGTATAGAGACTCGTGTCATATGGTTTAACAAAGCCTACATACTAAATGAAACCTAAACTAAGTGCTTACGACCCATTACGACCCGTTTAGGTAGCTTATGCTACTTTAACGCGTCGTTCGCGTAAAACGCGTTCGCCTAACTAGTCCTATGACAAGTATTATATGCCTAAAATGTTTAATTATGTTACATAATCAGTTAAGTGATGAAAGTTTAGGTTACATATGCTTAATTACAAATTATACATTAAAAGGGTATTCTGCTAATTTACCTAAGGCATATAAACTACCTATCATACAACTACTCAAACGATGTGACCATAGGGTATGACCTCGGAAGGTTATTCCCTATATGCTATGGTCCTAAAGTATTTGGTCGGATCCTAATGATCGACCAAAATGGGTCGGGTTCGAAGGTATAAGCGATTTATTAGATCGCTTACCCTTACGACCCTAGACAAGCACAAAACTAAAAGTGACGAGCTAAGCATGTTAAAACATGCTTAACTAAGTTTGAAAACAAGTTTGGTATCAAAACAAACGGTTTTGATACCTAAGAGTAGTTTGGTTACAAAATACGCACGAATGCGCATTTTGACCGAAACTACGGCTCGTCACTGAGCCTAGACAACGTGGTAATCAGTAGGCATAGTCACAAGGGACTATAACCATCGTGATTACGCTCACGTTGCGAAGTTTAAACGAACTTCGCATTGATCATAAACTGGTCAATGCAGAAAGTCAAACAAAGTTTGACTTTCAGACTCGAAAAGCAATAAAAGAACGAAGGAACACTTACAAAGGGTCCCCGAATGCTAATCTTGATCCAAGTAGCTCAGGTATGAAACAAAGGTTTCAACTTAGAGCTTCTCAAATCAGATTCTAGTGGGTTTTGCAATGGCATGGGGGGGGGGTATTTATAGTTTTCGGTGAGCCGTTAAGATCGTTTCTTGGAAACCATGCTTTGATCTTGGCCATACACCTCAAGGTAGTGGTTTTACAATACCATATGAGCCCCTGGTATTGCCCAATACCATGTGCAAGAGTGGATAGGACCTGATTCAATGTTTCTGCCAAGTTTCTGCTGTTTGGGGACTGCTTACGGACCTCAACACTCAGAATGTTGAGGTCCGTAAGGACCTTGCAGACCAGAAACTTTGATTTTTGGCAGTTTTGGTCCCTGCTGTGTAATAAGGCCATTTCCGACACGTTTAAGGCCCGTTAACCCCATTTCAAAGCTCTAAAATGAAGTTAAAGTATAGGGAACTTAAAATGTGCTAAAAAATATCTCAGATGTCGGTTCGTTTGGCCGTACAATCGCGATGTTCGCTTAATTACGACGGAATGCGCATAAGCGCGAAAAAAGATCCAAATGACGCGACGAATGGATTTTTCTTATGCCAAACACTAAAATAAAATGTTTTAGTGCTTACATAAATTTTTGGATGTCCGGATGTAGTCAGAACGTAAGTTATGCGCGAAAATGCAAACCTATGCACTTTTTGACGCTTTTAGTCCCTGAGTGACCAGAAAGTTTATTTTAGCACACCGAACCCCTCAAAGCCTATTTCTAAGCTACGTAAAGGATATTTATGGTATGTTTAACTTATGGACATGTTCTGGAATGTCTGTTACAGTTCAAATTGGCATACTTTCGCAGTTTGTCAAGTTTAGTCCCTGTAAGCGAATTAACTTGTTTTTGCCATACCAAAGCCTTCAAAACTTATTTATAAGTTATGCAAAGGTTATTTAAGGTATGTTAAGTATATGTTGATGTTCCAGAGTATTTTTTGCATTAAACTGATTACGTTTACGCACCAGTTTGCGTATAACTCTCCAGAAAGTGATATAGAGTTTGAAATTGAATAAAAGTCAAAACATGAAAAATGTAAAACACAACCAAACAAACATTGGGATCAAATAACATTGTTTTATTGATAACTGAATTGTTTACAATGATTTCAAGCACAGATGTTACACAATGCTAGAAGATCACGGAATCAAACGGCACCTAATATAGGTAACTATGTTAATAACCGGACCTAATATCGGGAGATTGGATAGAATGAGGTTTGTAAACCAAATGAGTAAAGGAACTCATGTAATATGGTTTAACAAAGCCTTCATTCTAAAAGGAAACCTATCCTAAGTGCTTACGGCCCATTACGACTCGTTAAGATAGCTTACGCTACTTTAACGCGTCGTTCGCGTAAAACGCGTTCAGAACGCGTAACTAGTCCTATGACAAGTATTATATGCCTTAACATGTCTAATAATGTTACCTAATCAGTTTAGATGTCAAAATTTAGGTTACATATGCTTAAAATGAATTTATGCGCAAAAAGAGCATTTTGGTAATTTTCCTAAGGCATATAAATTACCTATCATACCACTAACTAAACGAAGTGACCATAAGGTATAACCTCGGAAGGTTATTCCCTAATCAACTATGGTCACTAAACATGTTTGGTTGGATCCTAATGATCGACCAAACGGGTCTAGTTCTAAAGTCTAAGCGGTTGTTTAGACCGCTTGACTTACGACACTATATAAGCACTAAACCTAAAGTGACGAGCTAAACATGTTAAAACATGTTTAACGAAGTTAGAAAACAGGTTTTGGTATCAAAACAAACGGTTTTGATACCTAAAAGTAGTTTGGTTACAAAATACGCAAGAATACGCATTTTGGCCGAAACTACTACTCGCCACTATGCCTAGATAACGTGGTAATCAGTAGGTATAGTCATAAGATACTAAAACCATCGTGATTATGCTCACGTTATGAAGTTCAAACAAACTTCGTATTGACCATAAACTGGTCAATGCAGAAAGTCAAACAAAGTTTGACTTTCACGCTAAAAATGCATAAAAGAACGAAAGAAGACTTACAAAAGGTCCAAGGAGGTTTGATCCAATTTATTCTCAGGTATGAAGTGCAAGACTTCAACTTAGAGAATGAAAATCAGATCAAATGTGAGTTTGAGAGCAAAGGGGGTGGGGTTTATATAGTTTTTGCACAACCGTTAAGATCGTTCATCGTAAAACGAGCTTCGATCTCATTCGTACACATGTGCCCATGGTTTTGTGAAACCATGGGAGCCCCTAGTTTCATTAAAACCATGTGCAAATGAGGGGAACAGCTGGAACAAGCTGGAATTTAGATTTTTCATTTTGGTCCCTTCCTAAGATAACTATGGCAGAATGTCAATTTTGGTCCCTAAATGTGCAAAACATGGTTTTTGATGCATTTTTGACACTTTTAAGCCCCGTTAATCCCATTTCAAGGCTCTAAAATGAAGTTAAAGTATAGGGAACTTGAAACATGCTAAAAAATATCTCGGATGTCGGTTCGTTTGGTCGTACGGTTGCGTTGTTCGGTTAATTACGACGAAACACGAACGAATGCGAAAAACGATCCAAATTACGCGACGAATGGAATTTTTTCATGCCAATCACTAAAATAAAATATTTTAATGATTACATAAAGTTTTGGATGTCCGGATGTATTCAGAACGTAAGATATGCGCGAAAATGCAAACTTATGCACTTTTTGACGCTTTTAGTCCCTGAATGACCAAAATGTTTATTTTAGTACACCGAACCCCTCAAAGCCTATTTCTAAGATATGTAAAGGATATTTAGGGTATGTTTAACTTATGGTCATGTTCCGGAATGTTCGTTACAGTACAAATCGGCATACTTTCGTAGTTTGTCGAAATTAGTCCCTGTAAGCGAATAAACTTGATTTCGCCACACCAAACCCTCCAAAACTTATTTCTAAGTTATGTAAAGGTTATTTAAGGTATGTTAAGCCTATTTCACTATTCCGGAGTGTTCTTTGCATTAAACTGGTTATATTTGCGCATCAGTGCGCGTTTAACCTTCCAGAAAGCGATTTAAAGCTTGAAATCGAACAAGAATCGATATGTGCAAAAGATACACATATTTATACAAATCCCAAGTATGAAATACAATATTTCATTGGTTTGGTATTTGTTTGATGGTCGCAGAGGCACAGGTGTCACAGTCTCCCCTACTTTAGGAAATTTCGTCCCGTGGAGCCGTGATGGGTGTCTCTCGCAGCATAGGTCTGGGTGAAGTCTCAAAATCTGGCTCGTAATCTGAGTCGTGGATCTCGATGACCTCGTGTTCGTGCAACATCTGTGACACATATATAACCGTACAAGTAAGTGTGTGATCAACATGAATAGTAACACATAAGGCTCAAAATAAACAGAAAATCACGTATGCACATAAAACACATAATAGTTTTCACACATGATAAAATATTTTCTATGTTTATTTAAAAATCTTGGCTTCGAGAATTTTAGATTTTTTATTTCAAAATTCTCTGGTTGAAGTCTAGTGTTTTCCGTGAAAACATCTAGTTCGCTAACAACTAATGGCTCTGATACCTCTGTCACACCCCAAAAACGTTGCAGCGGAATATTTAAACGTAGTGGAGATGGAAGTTGGTGCCCATTTATACCTTTTCGGACGATGCACTCTTTTGTTGGACATTTTGACATATTTTAAAACATAGATATTAAACATTATATTTTAAAAGTCATGACACAACCACATAAGTTAAGTTGTTATGACCCTCACGGATCTTATTACAAACGTCCCAGGTAGTTTAAAAGTTGTCCAACATAATTAAACATAACAACATGCATCATCAAACACAAGATACGCCATGATTTTCCCGAAGCCGAACTCAAGTACCTGTAGAACACGTTAAAATCAAGTGTCAACACAAAGGAAGGTGAGTTCACTTATTCGTTTACTAACAGAATTTATTCCAAGGAAAACTTTCTGTTTAGGTGTTTATTTAAAACATCCATTTAACTCTTAGAAAGTCCATTTTACTTTCTTATTAAAAATCCATGGGCCCTCCGTCGGTTCATTACTCCGACAATAGTAATATTGCCCAGGTTTTGTATATTAAATTATTGCGTCAATTTTCAGACTCGTATGTTAGCTAGACGATACGAACTATATATTAACCATGCAGGGATAATCAATGCTAGATAATAAAAAGAATAATAATTCTTTGTTTGACATTGACACGGGGTGACCGGTCATGACGGGGTTGTCAACCCGATAGATCTACCAACAATTCCTCGCGTACATTACTTAACTGATTAAACGACATCATGGGCGCAGGGTTCTTTCTCGAAGAACAATATGATGTCTGCCTCACGTACAATATATATATCTTACTAATATGACAATTTAATATACTACAATTTACGAATTCCCCTGTCACTCAAATGTTGAGACTCAGTCCGGAATTCATCCCCAATTCGTACGGTCTCGTTTCACTTAAGAAATACCGCACATATAATATTCATTCATCAAAAACGTTTTACTTCGAAACGTATAACTTATCAAATTCATATATTTTCAGGGAAAATATATATTTTATATTGAAAGGTATGTTTTATTTAGAAAACATTATTAAACCCTTTTAACGACGTGTTCCACCCCCAAAATATATACAAAACAGTAAAAGAGGGGTTTAATGACACTCACCTTTGGGTGCGTATTTTAAATAGCGCAATCCCAGAGATTTTATTTCCACACATCCTATTATATATATATATATATATATAGGAACGATTTTAAATCAATATAAACATCACATAAATCCTAAGTTTCTCTATTTCTTAGAATTATCACATGACCTTGAGATTTTCTAGAAAAGTTATTATTTTTGATTATGTTGGCACGTTATTATATATATGAGTCCATATATATATATTTTTATGATTTTGAGACTTGAACGATTTTTATTGGTGACCATTATTGTGTAAACCCGTTAACTCTCCCGTTTATACGCAATATATCTACGATTTACGCGTCGTAATATATTCATAATTGTTCATATAATTTAACACCGAAGCACGCGAAATATTGATAACTTATCTATTTTTGTCATTTTAAAGCAATTATACATAAAAGATCTCATATGTAACAAATTTCATGCTCGACAAACAAGTTTCACTTTTAACGCGATTTCTACCGTTTCTACCGCAGAAAACGCTAAAATATACATGCATAATCCAAATCTTTAAAAATCATGTTAAAACTTAACATATTTTCACATTCTTGTGTTTAAATCACATAACACATTTTAACACATAAGGTTTACCCAACATTTACCCATACTATTTTACTTAGAAAAATGCGTATTTTAGCGATTCGGTAACGTTTTCGGCCGTCGGAAGTTACATATGACTAACCAAACACCAAGTAAACTTAAAATTAGTTAAAATACTTATTTTTAAACTAAAAACATCAGTTTATTTACTGATCTAAATCAGTTTTACAAAAATCACCCGAAAAGCCGATTTTGACCGTTTTATCGCATAGTTTTGTGTTAAACGTTACCGTAACCATCCCAACTCGAAATGATTTGATATTTTAACACAATACATGTTATTTACTGATTAAAATATTGGTTATAATCAGATTAGTGCAGTTTTTATATAAGACATAAATCATGCGATTTTACGTATTTTACAACTTTTAATGCACTATGTACAACATGCAAAGCTAGCAAACATTATGACAAAGTTATAAGTCACTAAACACTTTAAAATAACTTCATTTTAGTGTTTATAATCTGATCAAAATTAATTTTTATCAAATCATGCTCCAATGATCATTTCATGCTTTCATATTAACATGCATGCCCACATATGTGCATCTAATGCACTCATACAACATCATCAACATTATTTATTATCTAATCATGCTCAAATATTCACTAGCATAATATTCTTACAAATATTATACATAACACAATAATCCTTCAAATTATTCATGATCATTCATCTATTGGAAGCATGTTCAAGTATAATCATCACCTCTTTTTTTTAAGATGTTACAAGTGTCCCATTTACAAGAATCAAGAGAATGTGGGCAGCCATATGTGCCACCACATACCCCCCTCTCACACACATTTATATATACATACACATATTATATGTATATTAGTGCAAAAACAGGTGTTTTACTGATTACCGAGTATTTTATCTAGCATTTTAAACCCGTTTTTAGTGAGTTTTAATTTTTTTAGCGCTCTATAAAAATAAACCTGCCAAAATATTATGGGACAATATTTTATTTTCCTGGACTGACTATGTTGCCGGTATTTGGTAGTATGCGCGCTGTGCTGCGCGGTACGCGCTTAAAATCGCAAAAATAGGAATTTAAGCGATTTTATTTATTTTCATCATTCTATAAGAAAAAACTTATCAAATTATTGCTAAAATGATTTTCATTTGGCTTGACGGGCTGTGTTGACAGTATTTTGTCGGTACATGCGCTATATCGCGCGGTACGCGCTTAAACTTGAAAATAGAATTTCTTAGCGTTTTAATTTATCTTTCCTCATGAATATGATTAAACTTATTATTCTAATCATAACAGACTATTTTTAAGATTTTAACACTGATCAGGTGGTCACCGATGTTCGTTTCGCATTTTAACCGTTACGCGATAAGCGTTTATCTTACCATTGCCAACATAATTTTATCGAGGTTTAATTTTACCAACACATTAAATTTCACGTATACATACCATAACCAAACAACTATAGCCCTGTTACCTATTCACAATACGTATTACAATTGTACGGTACGGCCTGAAGAGCCGGGTGTCACACCAAAGCTCGAATCTCGTGACGGGGACAGAACTCTTTCATCATGAGAGCTCGAAGCTCTTCCCAGGTTTGTGCCATCGCCACATCAGCACCCCTATCACGCATCACACCGTTCCACCATGTAAGAGCATGCTTTTTGATGCGCGTGTGGTGTGATATATATTTAAGTATATTTTAAGCCCTTTTTACACGTTAGTCAAGTTTTAAATTTATAAAACACGATATTTTACTAACACCAAACACACATATGGGCAAGTGCACCCATCGTGAGCGTAGTATAGTGTTGGCAAGATACCGAGGTCGTCCAAGGACACAAGAGCTTTTAGTACCGGTTTATCCTCAACGTCTAATCAAATCAAAAAGTTAGAAAAAATGTTTTTAAATAAGAAAAATAAAACTAACTAAAATGCTGAAAAATAAAATAAAAATAAAACAGATAGACAAGATGAATCACTTGGATCCGACTCGTGTTTAGTGTAACCTTTGATTATTTCCGCACTTTTACACTTTTTAAGAGATTATCTTAGTTATTGTAGTAGGCCCCTCTTTTGAAGGTGACGTTACCCTCAACCCAGTAGTTTGAGTCAGCAAGGATACAATCCTAAAGGGTCGGATTATTGAAAGATAATTAATTAAGTTATTAATGCATATTATGGTAGGCCCCTCTTTTGAAGGTAACGTTACCCTCGGCTAAGCAGGGATACAGTCCTAAGTAGCCGGGTTAAAGTATTAATAGTAGCTTACATATGAGGGGATCAAAGAGTTTGGACCCCCGCATCCAATACCGGTGGGTATTGAAGGAGGTCCTACTAAATTTGACCAAGGTCCTTACAGGATCTATACACTGAACAAGGCAAGACTCTTACCAAACCGTTCCCTTAACCCCCGACCAGGTAGCCAACATATCTCCATATAGACCGTGGAGATATGAATGGTGAAAATCTTTTATTTTATATAGACAGTAAAATAATGCCAAGACACCACGGACAAACGATAAGGAAGAATCACCTTCAACATAAGAAACTAGTTATTAAAGTCATTAATACATAACCAAATAAAAAGTGCGAAAAGATTAAAAATATAAAGTATTACACTAGACACTTGTCTTCACCAAGTGATGTAAGAGACTTAGGAAAACATGGCCTTTGATTGTCAAGAACTCTTACGATCAATCTTGGATCCCGAGACGACTCACACACTCTATGATGGATGATGGATGATGGTGGTGGATGATGGTGTTGTGATAGTGGTGGGTGGTGGGTGAAGTGTGAGAGAGGTGGAGTGCCAAGGGATGGTTTGCAAATGAGCCAAGCACCCCTATTTATAGGCAGAACAGAGGCTCGGGCACGGCCCCGTGTCCACCTTCCTTCTCTTTCTTCATTAACTGCAGTTTGTCTGCATTAGTTGACCACGCCCCCGTGTCCGTTGGGCACGCCCACGTGTGCAGAAGCGTATCTGTACTATCAAGATTTCCCCAGATTCTGCGAATCCACGGCCCCGTGTCCACTGGGCACGCCCCCGTGGTGGGTGATAGAAGCTTCTACAACTTTGCCTTTTCTGCTGACACTTGGGCACGCCCCCGTGCTCATTGAGCACGGGGCGTGTTCAGCCTTCTGTTCTCTTGTTTTGCTTGGGAAGATGCTGTTGGGGAGGCCGGACATGCCACGTTTGTTCCTTTTCTTGAATTTATGTTAGATTTAGCTGCCTTTTTGCTTCTTTTGTTCATTTGAGCTTATTTAATCCTGAAAATACAAGAGGAAGACAAAAACACACTTTTTCCAACATTAGTACTAAAAAAAGGTTAGTTTTATGCCACAATTGATGTAATTTATATGTTGCATTTTGTGCACATCAAATACCACCACACTTGAATCTTTGCTTGTCCTTAAGCAAAACTCTTTATAATGTGGCTTTACACTCCCAAATGGAATGGGTAGAAGAGAAGGTTTTTTGGGCTTGTCATAGAGTGTCGGGATTTCCAAGATTCTTTATTAAGTTTTAATTTTATTTATTTACAATCCTATTCGTCATGATTTATTTAAAACATTACATAAGATAAATTACTTATTAGGGCATAACATGCCTTTTTAAAATTCCACTTATATACAAGTTCACATACCTCACGGTGATCACTCAACACTCGGCCGAAGATGTATTTTAGTGGATCACTCGAGAGCGGCATGGAACTTACTCCTACCATAGGCTTGCCAAGCAATCAATCCTCCTCCTTTTTAACTATACACCTTTGTAAATATCAAGAGGACTTTTGGGGTGAAGGGTAAGGCTTGGGTTAAAGGTAGGTGGTTGGGTTAGTGGTTAGTAAAAGGGTGAAAGGCGTAAAAGGCGTCGGTTCTCGTAAGACTTTTTATTTTTTTGAAATTTTTATTTTGATGAAGCCATTATTCAAACAAAGTTATTTTTGATAAACTTGTTTGTTTATTTCTTTTTTGCTTCATCATCATCATCATTTTTTTTTGAAAGTTATAAGAGAATCCGAGCTTGTTACTAAAACAAAAGGGTTAAAAATAAAAAGGTTTTGGTGGGTAAAAGGGTGTTTGTTTTTGGGTTAAGAAATGAAAAGGTTTAGGCTCAAAGGGGTTAACTAGGGGGATTTTGGGTAGGTGGTAAAAAAATAAAAATAATGGTGTACAAATAAAAAAAGTTAGTCCTAATGCCTCCATCATTTACTTACTCGGGTTTAAGTTGGTAAGGACCGGGAATGTATTGTCGTGGCAAGTTCTAGAGTCGTAAGAACCAAGCGGCTATTCACACAAGAAACGAAAAATGAGCAATTTGTTTAAAGATATGTATTTGTATGCTCAATAAAGGCTCAAAACTCACTTTTTGTGGGAATAGGTTTTTATGTGATCAAGTATATATAATCAAATTTTAACTAAGCTTGTCATGCCGTTTTATAATTTTCTTATGTTGGTTCTTTTTATCACGACGCTATCGGTTGTAAATTTGTAAAAATATAACCTTTTTAGAACTTGAAATTCCCAAATTAAACCTAGACAAGTAAAAAAAATGAAAAAATTTTTGAAAAAATTTGGGGTGATTAGCGGTTCCAATAGAGTTTTGTGTAAGGCTTGTATTTAGGACTTGCAAGATTCAAGGTTTTAGCATCCCCCCACACTTAAATTACACATTGTCCTTAATGTGTCCCAAAAATAAGTTTTTAGGTTGATTGAATGGGTAAAAAGGTGTGAAAAAGCAAAAATTTGTGTTACTGGGCGTCTAGACACGGCCCCGTGGTGTCCGGGCACGGCCCCGTGTTTAGATCGCCAGTAACAGAAATTGTCAAAAAGAAACAGAAGCCTGGGCACGGGGGCGTGTTCAGTGAGCACGCCCCGTGTCCAGGTACCTGAACTGGGCATTTTCTGCAGATGGTTGGGCACGGGCCGTGTTGGGCGAGCATGGCCCCGTGCTGAACTTGCTGTAATGAAGAAAAATTTGTCGGGTGGCCCTGTTTTCGTGCATGGGGTGCTGGTTCAAGTTCCCTTGTTATCCTTCAGCATCCCGAGTGTGTTTTATTTTTTCAAATTAAAACTAAACTAGAAAACATAAAAACTAAGCTAAGGATAGTTCCGCGGAATGCCTCCGTGGTGCGCCACGTTTATAAGGGTCCTTGGCTAGACCCAAAGCCTGGTCATATGTCACCCAAGTGGGATGTTTTGCATCCCATGCTACACCGTCGGAGAGCGTCATCCAAACTTGAGTCTATGACCTTCATGTAGTTGACCGGGTCGTCGTCTTCTACTCTTTTTCCAACTCCAAACTTCATTTCCTCGTCCCCAATCCTCAATGTTAGTGTTCCATCATTCATATCTACCACCGCTTGAGCCGTAGCTAGGAATGGCCTCCCTAAGATGAGTGGTACTTCGGTATCTTCCTCCATATCTAGTATGACAAAGTCGGCCGGGAAGACAAATTCGCCGACTTTGACCAATAGATTTTCAGCGATACCTTGTGGATATTTGACGGATCTATCGGCGAGTTGTATGCTTATTTTTGTAGGGCTTGTTTTCCCTAAGCCGAGTCGGTTGAACATTGATAAGGGCATGAGGTTGATGCTTGCCCCGAGATCGGCTAGTGCATTACGAATAGGGGACTCCCCAATCGAGCAAGGAATTGTGAAGCTTCCGGGGTCAAGCTTCTTCAGCGGGAGTTTGTTGAGTAGCAAGGCGGAGCATTCTTCGCCTAAGTTAACTAATTGCAATGATTCAATTTTCCTTTTATGAGTGAGGAGGTCCCTCATAAATTTTGAATATTTAGGCATTTGAGTTAGGACTTCGATAAATGGAATATTAACATGCAATTGTTTTAGTAAATTTTTGAACTTTGCGAATTGCTCATCGGTCTTTTGACAAATTAACCGACCGGGGTATGGAACCGGAGGAGTCTTAGTAGGCTCTTGGATTGGTAGAGAAGCCTTCTCTGGTTGGGATGTGGGTGGAGTTATGGTATGGCTGGATTGGCTTCTTTCAGCTGGCGGTAATGGAGCCTCCTCGGGACCCACAGTACGGTTTCTTAATGTGATGAGATGCACTTGTGCCTTTGGGTTGGTTTCGGTATTGCTTGGTAACGCGCCTTGTGGTCTCTCAGAGAAATTTTGAGCTATTTGATTTAATTGTTTTTTCGATGTTATGAATGCTAGCTTGTTGATTTCTAAAATTCGATTCCAATTGTTGAAATCGATCCGAGTTTTTCTTTTCGGTGTCGGAGATGAGGCGAGATACATTATCTTCAAGCCTTTCTCGTCCGCCTTGTTGTTGAGAGAAATTTTGTGACTCGATTCTTGGTTGTTGAAAGTTTGTTCATTGGTTTAGATTTTGTTGGTTACTACTATTGCCGGGTTCTCTCCAACCAAGGTTGGGGTGGTTACGCCATCCTTGGTTGTAGGTACCCGTTGGAGGACCCGACGGCCTAGGCCTATTATCAATGTAGTTTACCGTTTCCGTTTGATCATCTAATTCTTTCATACAACTCCAATTTTCATGTGGCCCACCACACCCCTCACAAGCCATAACCGAGACCGTTTTTACCATTTCTAACTTTTTGATTTTTGAAGAAAGGGCCTCGATTTGAGCTTGTAAAGAAGTGCTTTCATCAACCTTATGGGCGCCCGGGGCAATAGATTTATTGCCTCGGGGAGTGTGCCACTGAAAATTGGTTTGAGCAATTTCCTCAATTTGATTATATATTTCATTTGGGCGACGATTACCTAAAAGTCCCCCGGAGCTAGAATCAAGTGTTTGTCTTGTGTGTGGCAACAACCCATTGTAGAAAGTGGATACTTGTTGCCATACCGCAAGACCGTGATGAGGGCACTTTCTTAGTAGCTCGTTGAACCTTTCCCAAGTTTCATATAAGGATTCCCCATCCTCTTGTGAATATGTATTAATTTCAGTCATTAGTTTAGCCGTTTTAGCAGGAGGGAAATACTTATATAAAACTTTTGGGCTAGTTCATCCCAGGTGTTTACCGAACCAACTGGGAGGGTGTTAAGCCAAGCCTTAGCTCGGTCTTTTAGTGAAAATGGAAACATTCGAAGGCGGATGGTGTCGTTTGATGCTCCATTGATCCGAAAGGTATCACATATTTCTAAGAAATTAGTAATATGTAGATGGGGATCCTCGTCCGCAAGCCCATGAAAGGTTGCGGAGTTTTGAAGCATTTGTATCAAATGCGGTCGAAGTTCGAAGTTGTTGGCTTCGACATTCGGTGCATTGATAGCGGTGCCGAGATTACCTACAGTGGGTCGTAGGTAATCCATGAGGGTACGTTGGTCCGCCATTGGAAGTGGGTCCCCCGAAACTTTCTCTTGGTTTTTAGCTCTAAGTCTTTTCTTGAGAAAGCGTTCGGGTTCTTCAAGAGGTTCTTTTATGTCTCTACTGGAACTGGAGCTCATACACTACGTAGAAAGTTCAGATGTGGCGCCTGGGTTCCAAGTCCTGCAATAAAAACAGAAAAGAGCGTTGGTTAGAAGCTTCACCACGGCCCCGTGGTCAGATGAACACGGCCCGTGGTCGGAGGTACAGTGATTGTTTTCCGGATCCATGTTACTAGGGAGTTCGACATGGCCCTGTGTTGCACCGACACGGCCCCGTGCCCAACTCTCTGTAACTCGGAAAATAAAAACTGCCAGTAACAATGCTGGGCACGGCCCGTGTCCGACCAGGCACGACCCGTGCTGAGCTCTGCAGAAACTGAAAAATTTAAGAAAATCCTAAAAAATAGAAAAATTAGAAAAAACGATTAGGCCGTTGATTCCAAACTTTCTTAAAATCCTTGTGTCCCCGGCAACAGCGCCAAAAACTTGATGCGCGTGTGGTGTGATATATATTTAAGTATATTTTAAGCCCTTTTTACACGTTAGTCAAGTTTTAAAATTATAAAACACGATATTTTACTAACACCAAACACACATATGGGCAAGTGCACCCATCGTGAGCGTAGTATAGTGTTGGCAAGATACCGAGGTCGTCCAAGGACATAAGAGCTTTTAGTACCGGTTTATCCTCAACGTCTAATCAAATCAAAAAGTTAGAAAAAATGTTTTTAAATAAGAAAAATAAAACTAACTAAAATACTGAAAAATAAAATAAAAATAAAACAGATAGACAAGATGAATCACTTGGATCCGACTCGTGTTTAGTGTAACCTTTGATTATTTCCGCACTTTTGCACTTTTTAAGAGATTATCTTAGTTATTATAGTAGGCCCCTCTTTTGAAGGTGACGTTACTCTCAACCCAGTAGTTTGAGTCAGCAAGGATACAATCCTAAAGGGTCGGATTATTGAAAGATAATTAATTAAGTTATTAATGCATATTATGGTAGGCCCCTCTTTTGAAGGTGACGTTACCCTCGGCTAAGTAGTCTGAGTCAGCAGGGATACAGTCCTAAGTAGCCGGGTTAAAGTATTAATAGTAGCTTACATATGAGGGGATCAAAGAGTTTGGACCCCCGCCATCCAATACCGGTGGGTATTGAAGGAGGTCCTACTAAATTTGACCCAGGTCCTTGCAGGATCTATACACTGAACAAGGCAAGACTCTTACCAAACCGTTCCCTTAACCCCCGACCAGGTAGCCAACATATCTCCATATAGACCGTGGAGATATGAATGGTGAAAATATTTTATTTTATATAGACAGTGAAATAATGCCAAGACACCACGGACAAACGATAAGGAAGAATCACCTTCAACATAAGAAACTAGTTATTAAAAGTCATTAATACATAACCAAATAAAAAGTGCGAAAAGATTAAAAATAAACAGTATTACACTAGACACTTGTCTTCACCAAGTGATGTAAGAGACTTAGGCAAACATGGCCTTTGATTGTAAAGAACTCTTACGATCAATCTTGGATCTCGAGATGACTCACACACTCTATGATGGATGATGGATGATGGTGGTGGATGATGGTGTTGTGATGGTGGCGGGTGAAGTGTGAGAGAGGTGGAGTGCCAAGGGATGGTTTGCAAATGAGCCAAGCACCCCTATTTATAGGCTGAACAGAGGCTCGGGCACGGCCCCGTGTCCATTGGGCACGGCCCCGTGTCAACCTTCCTTCTCTTTCTTCAATAACTGCAGTTTGTCTGCATTAGTTGACCACGCCCACGTGTGCAGAAGCGTATCTGTACTATCAAGATTTCCCCAGATTTTGCGAATCTTAGAGTTGACCACGGCCCCGTGTCCACTGGGCATGCCCTCGTGGTGGGTGATAGGAGCTTCTAAAGCTTTGTCTTTTCTGCTGACACTTGGGCACGCCCCCGTGCTCATTGAGCACGGGGCGTGTTCAGCCTTCTGTTCTCTTGTTTTGCTTGGGAAGATGCTGTTGGAGAGGCCGGGCATGCCACGTTTGTTCCTTTTCTTGAATTTATGTTAGATTTAGCTGCCTTTTTGCTTCTTTTGTTCATTTGAGCTTATTTAATCCTGAAAATACAAAAGGAAGACAAAAACACACTTTTCCAACATTAGTACTAAAAAAGGGTTAGTTTTATGGCACAATTGATGTAATTTATATGTTGCATTTTGTGCACATCACTTTTCGAAAAGACTGGACGCAAATTCAACCTTACGCTCATTCGGACACTGAACATGTCTAAATGTACTTTCGAGACTCTCGAACCATTGTAGGAGCGCAGTTGCTCCTTGAGACCCAGAAAACTTTAGCGGTTTAGCTGAATTGAAATTCTTGAAACTACACTGAGCATTATTGTTGTTATTGTTGTTGTATAATTGATGGATCTGGGTTGCTATGTTCGGAAGCACAACAGCCATTTGCTGAGCGACAAGGGCTGTGATTTCTTCGTTAGTTTGAGGTTGTGCATCTCGTCGAGGAGGCATTTTCTAAAAGGAACAAGGAAACATGAGAAACGAGTGAGATCGATAATTGGATGAACAAAAGAGTTATTGAAAACATCGACAAGACATAAGGAAGGCGATTATTTGTTCGTTACGTTGAACAAACAAACGACACTCGGTGACTAATCAAAGTAAATGGGTCAATACAATGTATCGCGAAGACATGCTTTAGCCTATAAGTGGACACTCACCCCAAGATTTCCCAAGTAAGAGTGCCTGGTCCGATTATGTGGATTTGTACGAACACTCTAGCCTTAGACAGAAAACCCGAGGTACAGGCATCCGCTCTTCCAGATTGCATGTGTTCACATTATAAGACCCAAACTTTGACGAGATTTTGAAAATTCATAAGGCACTAAGCCAAAAACAAATCATCCGAAAGCGTGGGTGATTATTCTCAAAATCGTTTTGGAACTTTGAAGGTTCAAAACCTTATAACAAATCATCTACGGAGAGATGATTGGTTTTCAAAGCGGATTTGTTATTGTGTTCTCGTTGTGGTTATCACCTAAGGTTAGGTGACGGTATTGTTTTAAAATCTAAACGCAAGAAAACTTGCGTTAGGGTCCTAGAAAAGTTATAGTCTAGGTCAAAGCATTACTAATAACCTAATTCCCTATAACCATCGGCTCTGATACCAACTCTTCTGTCACACCCTGACCGCGTTAAAACAACGAAACCGTGGCGGAAACGTCGGGGAGTGGAGCAACAGAATTATTGTTTCACAACCATGAATTAAAAGTTTCGTTTTATTGATTCATTAGATAATTTACATTATCTTCAAGTAAAAAACAAACAAGTTAAACATAGACTATCATTGTTATTAAGTTACTAAGGCTTTGTCCAGTCCTAAGTGAGCATGCATCCTAGCAATCAACATCATTCAACAACACCTGAAACATATGTAAAAACAAAGTCAACAAATAAATGCTGGCGAGCACATAGATTTTATAAGAGTGTCGGATTCATGGCTCGTTTACATGTTGCAATACCTCATTAGACTACAAGAGTCAAAAGTTAAAAACCTTGTTTTGAAAAGTGTATAGTATTGCAGCATAATTAACCAACTTAAATCAAGTTGGTTATAGTTTATAAAAATCTCGTAGCCATGATTCTTAACCCAAAACATTTGTTTAAGTAAACCAAATTGTAAATCATCTCGTTAGTAAAATTCGTATGGTTTATATTATTTAGAAAACATTGTTGTGTGACATCGTTTTAAAATCGTTTGCCCAAGTGAACTAAATAATGCCACGGAATGTAATATGATAAAAACACTTATATATAAGAAGTACCAGCGGTGTATCTACCATGCCTTTATCATGTTACACCCGTCTCATTATCTAATCAAACCCCAAAACCAATCGTTTGTTCAATTCGTTTAACTCGTTTAAATCGTTTAAATCGTTCTCGTTTTAATTGTGAAAACTACTTTTGGTTGTCTCGTTTATAACATTCAAACCTTCACAACTCGTCCATCGTTCAACTCGTATTAACAAACCACCAAAGGGTAAGTTAACAATCACAGATTCAGTCGTTACCCACATAACCCCCATACATAACCATGGGTGCAGTCTGATAACGGGATTTGTCAGATCCTATGGCACCATAACCTAATACTGGTCGGTTCGGCCAAAACTAATGAATGTTATTCGTTATGTAACTACGTCCAACAAGTTTGTTCACATTATCGAAATCGTTATTTGTTTAATATAAACCATATTAATCATTTTTGAAACCATCGTTAAAAATATCGAAATCGTTTAACACATATGAATCACCCCAAAACAATTGAAAAATAGTAAAATAGGGGAACTATGTACTCACTTGAAGTGCAAGGTATCCTCGATCTAATGAACTTAACGAAGCTCAGGCAAACCAAGGAAATCAAGTAGCACCTAGTAATTGGATCACTAGTTAATGAATCCATACTAGGTGCCACTTGATTCCTTGATTTCCCGAGCTTTTTTAGGTCACTTAATCAAGGATACTAGAAATCTGAAGTGAGTACATAGCTCCCCTCTTTTGTGCTTTCAATTGTTTTGGGGTGACTCATATGTGCTAAATGCTTTTCGAGTTTTCATAAACAAATGCTATGGTTTATATAAACATGACGATTTCAATAATGTGAACGAACTTATTGGGGGAGTTAGTCGAAAGACATTCGAATGGCATTCATTAACTATGATCAAGCCGACCAGTAGTATGTTATGGTACCATAGGATCTGACAAATCCTGTTATCGGACTATCCCTTTGGTGGGTAATGTGGGTAACAACAGAAACGGTTATCTGATTAACAAATCATGTGTTGGTTTGTTAGTCTTGTTAAAGAGGTCTTTCAGGGCCTATTAAAGATACCCCATGGGTGGTATATCGAGTCATACAGGTTTGAATGTATTCTTTAAAGAACGGCCAAAAGTTGTATTTCACAATTTAAAACACGAACGATTTGGATAATTTGAACGATTGGAACGATGGGAACGATTTGGACAATTGGAACGATTTGAACGATGGGAACAATTTGAACGATTTAAAAGATTTGAACGATTGGAACGATTTGAACTATTTGAACTATTTGAACAACTTAGACGATTGGTTTATGGTTAGTGATTAGGCGACGAGGCGTGTGTAATGTGATAAAAGCATGGTTGATACGCCGCTGGTACTTCCTATATATAAGTTCTTTTATCACATTACATGTCGTAGCGTTATCTAGATCACTTGGACGAATGTTTTCAAAACGAAATCACACTATGAGGTTTACTTAAAGAAACCATGCAATGTTTACTTTCAAAGACGATTTAGTACTTGGTTTACAAAGACAAATGTTTTCAGTCAAAATTCATGGCTACAATGGTTTAGGTTTTATACATGTCATCTTGTAAAGTTGATAAAACATATTGCAATATTAGACACTTTTTGATTTCAAGGTACATACTCGACAACTCTAGCAGTTGGTCGAGGTATTGCAATATGAATTCAAGCCATGAATTTGAGATACAAAACCTATGTACTCACCGGCATTTTTATGCTGACTGTTTTCACATATGTTTCAGGTTCTACTATGTGATGATTGTTGATTGCTTGCTACATGTAGGATGGACGTGGACTTTAGTGACTTAAAACTTGAAAGACAATTGTTGTAATTACTTGGTTTATATCAAAACAATGAGTCAATTAATGAAATAAAACAAAACTTTAATTACCATGTGTTGTGAAACAATGATTCTGTTACGACACTCCCCGACGATTCAGCCGCAGTTTGTTGTATTACGCGGTCGGGGTGTGACAGAAGAGTTGGTATCAGAGCTCATGGTTATAGGGAATTAGGTTATTAGTAATGCTTTGTGTCACACCCCGACCGCGTAAAACAACAAATCGCGGCGGAAACATCGGGGCGTGTTGCAACAGAATTAATGTTTCATAACCATGGATATCAAAAGTGTTTCGTTTTATTA
The DNA here is from genome assembly GCA_030545235.1 of Helianthus tuberosus. NCBI lineage: Eukaryota > Viridiplantae > Streptophyta > Magnoliopsida > Asterales > Asteraceae > Helianthus > Helianthus tuberosus. Next base: position 22,780 of record JARYGA010043466.1, read on the forward strand.
AACATTGAATAATTACATCGTCTTGAAATCTAAATACACTATTTAAACATAGTCTATCATTGTTATTGAGTCACTAAGGCCTTGTCCAATCCTATGTGAGCATGCATCTTATCAATCGATATCATTCAACAATACCTGAAACATATGTGAAAACGAGGTCAGCAAAGAAATGCTGGCGAGTACATAGGTTTTGTAGGAGTGTCGAAATCATGGCTAGTTTAGACGTTGCAATACTTTATTTAAAAACCTTGTTTTGAAAAGAGTATAATATTGCAACTTAATTAACCAACTCAAATCAAGCGGGTTATAATTTGTAAAACCTCGTAGCCATGACTCTTAACCCAAAAACATTTGTTTTAGTAAATTATTTGAAAAACAAATGATAAGTTCAGGTGATATGTATAAATAAGAGAATAATGCATGATTAGATGAATAACCATGTAAAATGAGTTTGTATAAGATAAGTTGTTTGTAAATAAATGTCTTGTGAAAAGTATGTTACTTGTATAAAATGTTCTATGTCTCAAACTG
>JARYGA010043467.1:0-47441 GCA_030545235.1 Helianthus tuberosus
TTTTACTTGTTTATCTTGTAGATTTCGCTTGAAAGTGTTCTTGTGTGTTTCAAGCTAAATCAACATTGAAGATTTAGCTTGAACTGGTTCAAGGGAAATCAACAACAGAGATTTAGCTTGAACTGGTTCAAGCGAAATCATGATTTAGCTTGAACTGACTCAAGCGAAATCTTAGATCTATATATAGGTTGATGTGTGGTTCATTTGGGAGGGACTTGATCATTGCTTAGGTGTCGGAACTCTGTCAAATTGTATTCAAAAAGAAATAAAAGTGAAGAAAATTGAAAGGATAAGCTGTGTAACTTCGTGTATACTGATTCCGCCTTTATACATGAAGATGAACTTTCTCAACTGACTTTTCGGGTCGCAACACGGTCCAACATTTCGAGTAACAGTTATGGATGCACATATGCATATGTATTATTTCTTAGACAAATTCCGTATTATATTACCAGTAGTAAAAAAATGAACTTTCATTTACATTACAATCCGCACTACACTACTTTTTACATTACCAATATTAAGAATGCACATGTGCATCATTATTTATAACCATGATATAACGTGTTTTGGTACAAAATTTTGTGATTTTAAATGATTAAGTAGGCCCATAAGCATGTGTTTTACTTAGTTATATCTAGTGGTTGATGGTTTGATTATATTTGTTACTTTATGATGTAATATTTTGTTTGGAAGGTATAAAGGGTGTTGATGTACATGTAATTAGGGGTGTGCATGGGTCGGTTTGGTTCGGTTTTTTACTATTAACCATAACCATAACCGTTATTCGGTTATGGAGTTTTGGTAACCATAACCATAACCAAACTTCGGTTACGGTTAATCGGTTATGAAGTCGGTTATGGTTTGGTTTTGGTTAATTTTGGTTAAGTAACCAAGCAAGGTTTGAAATAAATAGGGCTGTGCAAGATTTGAACTTAGCTTGAGCCTATTTTATAAGATAATGGAGACTAAACTTTTTGGTTAAACTACCGATTTAGGGTTCTTTTTAGTAAGGTAATTCTCAAACAAAAAATTATGGCCATAACACCTTAGTTCTTTATCAAAATAAATGACGTGTACATCAAGACATTTTGTTACTAACATACTTTTATCTTAGTAAAAACCCTCTATATGGTTTTGTAAAACAAAAATCCATTATATAAAGTTAACATCACAAGTTCGGTTCGGTTCAGTTATATCGGTTAACCAAAGCTTGATAACCATAACCATAACCGATTGAGTGGTTATACAAAGTTTCATAACCATAACCATTGGTTATATTGGTTATCGGTTATTAGTGGTTCGGTTATGTCGGTTATGGTTCGGTTATGGTTATGGTGGTTAATTTGCTCACCCCTACATGTAATAAAGTGAAATATTGGTAATGCCAGTGGCGGAACTAGAAGAAAAATTCAGAGGTATCCTAAAACTTACTTTTTAGCATACATCAATAAAATAGAGATTTTCTTTACCATATATTCAAGGGCTATGATGGAACTGAAAATCTTAATCCTAAGGGTCACGGTGTAACTTATTTTAGTGTTCATTGGCGTATATCAACAAAAAATTTACCTACATAAAAATAAAATAAGAGACTTTATATTAAAGTGACATATTTGCAATCTTTTTATCATTTATACTTAACATTTTAACTCTCAGTAAACAAATTATATATATATATATATATATATATATATATATATATATATATAGGGGAGGGTTTAAATGAGAACGCTAAATATTGTGAGAACCGTGAGAACAAATGAAAAAATCACGAGAACTTGGTCAAAAACAATTCAAATTCAAATTTTTTTTCTACACTCATCATTATTATTCGAATACAATGTTAGAAATTTAATTTACACGTTTAAATTTACGTGAATTCGTAAAAAAAGAAAATTTACACATGTGTAAGTTTGCCATTTACACATGTGTAAATCTGTTATATTTACACATGTGTAAAAAATCTAAAAAGAGTGATTTTGAAAGGAGAAATTCTTTTTTTGATGTTATAAATTCTTTTTTTGATGTTGTATTTTGATTACAATGAGGTTTGTATTAAAAAAATTGGTTTTGATTGGTTTTTTCGTTTGTTCTCACGGTTCTCGCAATATTTAGCGTTCTCAAGATAACCCTCCCCTATATATATATATATATAACAATAAAAAGAAATTGTTTTTTTTTATTATTTATTGTTGTATAATAAATTTTCAATTAAAAAGTCAGATCAGATAACTTAATAAGTAAAAAACCCAGGTAACATTAAAGGTTACTATATGATTTTTGATGTTATCATCGTGTATTTTAAAATTTTCATATAAAAGTAAAAGATAAAAGGTTACTATATGATTTTTATGTTATCATCGGTTAAATATAAAATCTATACATATAAAAGTAAAAAAGTCAATTAGGAAAGCGCAAGAAAGAAGTCCCTCCACAACTCATGCGTACATGTGCAGTGCTTTATTTATCAATTGTCAAAAAATGCCCCTACTTAACCTAACAAAATTACAAAATACCCATCATCTTGTTCCTATTTATCTAATTGTCGTAGCAAAAATGATCCTCGCCGGAAAAAAATTCCGTTAACAAAGCAGCTTCGTCCTAGTTGTTTTTTGGCCGGAAAATTTTCCGGTGATGTAACTTCGCGCTGCTTTTCTTGCTGCAACTACTCTACACTACTGATAAGAAGTTGAGCCGTAGCACGTGCTACGGCTCGTTTAATGCTAGGTCCGCCCCTGGGTAATGGTATTGTATTATGGACGGTAGGGGGCAATGGTATTGTATTACGGATGGTAGGAGTTAATGGTAGTGTATTATGGATGGTATGATAGATGAAAGGAAAAATGTATTCAAAGTGGTGTACCAAAACACGTTATAACATGTTCATACATATAGATGCACATGTGCATTTCTAGTGTTGTTAATGTTATAACAAGTTCATACATATAGATGCACATGTGCATTTCTAATACTGTTAATGTAAAAAGTAGTGTATTATGAATGGTAGTTTAAATTAAAGTGCAATTTTCTGATATTAGTAATGTATTACGGAATTTATCAAAGAAACAATACATATGCACATGTGCATGGATAATTGTTACTCGAATTTTTTTTTTTGTTTTTTTCGTGACGAAATATAGCGATTTTTATAAAAAATAGAAAACAAAATTTTTGAGTGGTTTTTTGATTTTTTTAGGTATTTTTTGTTTGTGTTCACACTTGGTTCTCGCGGTTCTCGCAATAAAGAGTGGTTTCTAATGGACCCTTATCCTATATATATATATATATGGTGGACTTCCGCAAAAAAGTATATTTTTCCTACACAGTGAACAAAGTCATAAAATAAATAATTTCAGCCATAAAACACATTCAAAACCACAAATAAAAGAGTTAAGATCACTAAAACACAATATTCAAACCTTAACAGTCCATAAAAACTTCAAAAACACCATCATATAATTACAAACATAAAACACAACAAGATAATCAACATAAAACACACTAATGCTAGTTATTCGATAATCAAAACCTTATCATCCAAAACACAACACAAAACCCACAAATATGGCGTTTTATTAATCTTCACTTTGTTATTTGTGGGTTTTGAGTATGTTTTATTGTTGGCATTATGGTGCTTTATAACTTTTTACACTTTGTAGGAAAAATATACTTTGTAGCGAATTCCACCCTATATATATATATATATATATAGGGTAGGGTTCCAGCGTGAACAACCTTCCAAGAGTGAACTGCGTGAACAGATATGGACCCTTGATTACCTTTTTAGTTGTTAAGGGTATGATTGTATTTATATAAAAAATAGATTTAAATCCTTATTTTAATAATTGAATTAAGTTACATCTTTCCTAATTTAAATTCATTATCCACATTATGTTTATTTATTAATAAGATAATTATCAAAACAAACAACAAATCACCAGATTTCAATTTTAATTTTTATTTCAGATTTCATCACCAGAATTCAAATTTTGATTTTTAAGATCCACGTAACCTTCATATTTCAACGGTATACACATGTGTACTTGGATATAAATAGAACAGTACACATGTGTACTCAGCATCGTACATATGTGTACAGTAATTCACAGGTGTACATCAACATTCAATACAAAAAAAATCCTGTGATATCACAAAAAAAGACGATATACACATGTGTACATCGCATTAAAAAGAGGGCAAAATCAGAATACACATGTGTAAATCGCATTTAAACAAATAATTATTTTAATAATTGAATTAAGTTACATCTTTCCTAATCCTTGATTTGATTTGTGAGAGATTTATGCAATCAATTTAAGAGGATAATTGATTACTTAATTTGCGAAAGATTTATGCAATCAATTTAAGATTGAAATTACACATATACCCTTTTTGTATTTAATTAAATGAAAAAAATTAACCAAATAATTACCATCATGCCACTCACTTTAATCTCAAGATCATAAAAATCAAGGGCCCAGATCAGTTCATGCAGTTCACTCTTGGGATTTTGTTCACGTTTGAACCTAATCCTATATATATACATATATATATATATACATATATATATATATATAGATAGATATATATATATATATATATATATGTGTGTGTGTGTGTGTGTATGTATAGATTAATGTCATGGAGGTTTGTTTGTAGATTGTTCCACCTGTGGTACTACCCACAACTTAATATTGAGATTCTTGGCAAGGGTTTGGTGACTTGGTCCCTCACTTGTTCTTTTGCTAACATACCATCCTTGATTGCATTCTCATAGGGGCTCAAGGAGGTTGTAACCAATGAAATGTCCAAAGGTGAATTCATCTCTTGATATAAGCAAATATTTTTTAGAGATGAAACCTCATACAAGTGATTCAACTCCTGAATAAACAAGATGACTATATTCTTGTTCTTCATAAAGTGGTGTTTGTGATTCAACATTGTTTGTTTTTTAGAGAAAGAGAGAGTGTGTATGTTTTGGGTTGTTGGTGGTGGGTGGTGGTGATGGTGTGGGAGTATAGGTGGTTTTGGATGGTATGTTTAGAGAGAGAAAAACGGTGGCGGTGGTGGCTGTAAATGGTGGTGGGGTTGGTTGAAGAGAGATGGGTTTATGTTTTTTTTATATATATTGTATAATTTTCTAAATTGTTTAAATTTAATTTAGATAAATAAATGAATAAAATTACCAATCTACCCTCATGTGCAAACCACATGCCATATTTAACTGAAAATTTTAATCAGGTTATGGCAAAAGGGCGTATAGTGTAATGAGTTTTACAAATAAACGATTGTGAGTGTAATTATTGAAGTTAAATACCATCCATTGCAATCTAATACAAACATAAAGGACAAAAACTATACAACAACAACAACCATGCCTAGTAAAATCCCACATATAGCTAAGCTATTAGTAGGGTCTGGGGGGTAGGATGTAGGCACACCTTACCTCTACCCCCGGGGATAGAGATGCATCTTCCAGCAAGACCCTCAGCTCCAAAACACCTAATAAAACAATAAATAACACATGAGGTGTGTCCGTACATATATTAAACTACCAATATAACATGAGTGGTGACAGAGTACATGGTAAACAAGACGAATATAACATCACAACAACCTATAAACATAGATACAAGATAACAAACACATGTAAGTTCCACCTAACGCATAAGCTTATCTACGAAAATACACCACACATAAGACACAGTTTGTACCCTCCCCTAGAAATCCCTAATCTTATTCATACGTCTCCACGAACTCCAATCATGGACCATGTTCTCAGAGAGGTGCAATTCTCATAAATCCTGCCTGATTCGCTCATCCCAAGTAAATTTGGGTCTGCCTCTACTCCTCCCCTTTATAGTGAGAGTTTCAACCACCCTTACCGGCTCTATCGTCTGCCTCCTCTTCACATGCCCAAACCATCTCAATCTTCCCTCCTTCATCTTATCTTATATACTACCTACTCCTAACCTCTCCCTAAAAACCTCATTTTTTATCATGTCTAACCTTGTATGCCCACACATCCTTCGTAGCATTCTTATCTCTGCTACCTCCATCTTGCGTGCTTGCACTTTTTTAATGGCCTAACAGTCAGACCTGTATAACATAGCAGGTCTAGTTGTAATCCAATAAAATTTTCCCTCCAACTTAGTTGGAAACCTCCTATCACATAAAACCCTAGTGGCAGCTCTCCACCTACATCATCCAACCTGGATGCGGTGGGAAATGTCACTATCTATCTCCCCATTCTTTTGAAAAAAAGATCCTAAATTGACAATACAAGTACTCGCTCTTGGATCCCTTAATCCTTAAACCTCTACCCGCTAAAGCTACTCGCCACTCTTCTAACCTCGCAATCACGCTTTGTTTATTATCCGGGACTAATACAATATCATCCGCATAAAGCAAGCACCATGGAACAACCTCCTGAATTAACTTTGTCAACTCATCTTGGATAACCACAAACAAAAAAAGGGCTCAAGGCAGACCCTTGGTGGAGTCCTACCTCCACATGTATAGGCGCTCGAACACTAGTCTCAGTCGTAACATACATATCCCTGATTAAGTCTATATACTTCCTAGAAACCCCTCTACTCTCCAAACTATCCCAAATCAGTATGCATGGCACATTGTCTTTGGCCTTTTCAAGATCAATGAACACCATATGTAGATCATGTTTCTTCTCCTTATTCTTCTCCATCAATGTCCTTGAAATATGTATTGCTTCTGTAGTCGATCACCCTGGCATGAATCTAAATTGGTTTACCGTAACCTAAGTTTCTCTTCTGAGTCTAGTCTCGATTACTCTCTCCCATAATTTCACAGTGTATCCTAGTAACTTAATCCCTCTGTAATTCCCACAACATTGGGCGTAATCTTTGTTCTTATATAAAGGTACTACTACACTATTCCTCCATTGATCTTGCATTCTTCCAGATTTGAAAATAAGATTAAATAAAGTAGTTAGCCATTTAACTCCTTTTTTCTCTCAAGCACTTCCATACCTCAATCGGTATGTTGTCTGACCTAACTGCCTTAGCCCTTCCTATCTTTCTAAGGGATATTCTCACCTCTTCGCATGTGATACGTCGACGGTAACAGTATTCCGTTGTCACCTTTGAGTAGGTGAATTTTCATTTTCTTGTTGGTAGCTCCTCCCAATGCTTTCTGTCTCATCTTAATGTTGTGTTCTTTGACCAAAATGCATCTGTCTTCTCCCTTTATAATCTAAAATTAACGAACGATGCACCTGTGGCTGACAACGGGAGAGTTAGTCAGCGTCACTACTGTAAAAATGTTGGTTTTGGTCTTCCGACAAGAAGTGGTTGCCGGCCAATAAATCGATCAACCAAAGTGTAGAAAAACACCTGAAAAAGATGGTCGCCGGAGTTGGTTGATCTTCTCCCTCGAGCAGATATACACCTACAACCAAAACATACATGAAGAAAGATACCCCAAAAAAGATGGTGGTTGCTGGCCGGCGTCTGTGTTTAGGAGTATGAAAATAGGCAAGAGTTAGGTTATTACACAGAGGGCGCGAGGGGGAGATGTTACGGTGGTTCCGGCCGGCCAACGGATGTGGGTTGGTCTGTAGCGAGGTCGAGAGTAGGAAACGGGGATGATAGAGAGAAGCTAGAGAGAGTGTGCGAGAGAGAGAGAGAGAGAACGAGAAGAGAGTGGAGGTGTGGTGACCAGCTAGAGATTGGAGGCGGTGAAGTTGGGCTATCGGCCAATGATTGGGTTATTACCGTTCTACAATAATGAAAAGTGAGCAGAGAAAAAGTCACCAAGGACGAAAACTGTAATTTAGTCATATCTTTTTTTGTCCACACCGAGTGTATTCCAAGAACAAAAACATTTTTTATAGATACCATTTCAAATCAAATACATTATTAAGCAAATTAAAATTCATTTAAACTATATAATTGTGTAAGAAAATAGAAACAACGTACAAACAAAATAAATATGTTTTTTAAATAAATATATTACTTATTTTTGTTATTTTATTAATTTTCTATGTTTAAAATTAAAAACAGGATGCGCAAGTTATTATACATTTCATGTACCAAGTCTCTAAATTAATAAATTAAATTTGAGAAAAAATAATAGTAATAACCTTACTTTGTGCCTTACTATTTTCAAATGGATAAATCCCTTGGAGCTCCCACAATATGTTGAAATAAACTCTGCTCGGATCTATGCAATATGTTTCGAACGAGTGAAGCAAATTTTTCCACATTGTGGGTATCGTCCGCCGATGGAGTTCAAAAGAGAAGTCGGGAACTCCAGACATGTTGGTGGGCCCCCGATTCAATCCAACGGCTATATCACCCCCTCCCCTCACAATGACTATTTTCAAATGGATAAATCCCTTGGAGTTCAAAAGACATGTTGTGATCTTTTCATTCGAACCGTAAAGGATTTTTTAGATATTTACAAATATTTGGCACAGAGAATAGATGCGAGGGTCTTTCACCTACCTAAAAATGTACATTTGCCTTATGCCAGTTGGCATACGATTTTGCAAGTGACACAACAGATGAATACATACGTATCGGTGAAACTACGACCAACATGTCGCTACGATATTTTTGCAAGTATGTTATTGAAATTTATTCCAAACACTATCTTAGATAGCCTAATGAAAGTGACTTCCAACGGTTACTGGAGTCGAATTCATAAATCCATGGTTTCCTAGAATGCTAAGAGGCATTGATTGCATGCGTTGGCCATGAAAATATTGTGCTGTTGCGTGGAAAGGGCAATATACCCGAGGTGATCAAGGATGTCCCACCATAAAGTTTGAGCCGGTTGCATCTTATGACTTTTGGATTTGGCATGGCTTTTTTGAAGTTGTTTGTTCGAACAATAATACTAACATCCAAAATTAGTCACCAATATTCAACAACATAATAAATAGTTTTGCACCTCCGTGCAATTTTATGGTGAACAAGGCACAGTATAACAAAGGATACTATCTTGCAAATGAAATAAATCTGAAATAGGCCATGATTGTAAAAAGTTTCTCCTATCCACAAAGCCCGAAGATGCTCGTGTTAAAAAAACCGTCATAAGTCAGAAAGAAACAATGTCAAGCGCGCCTTCGGTGTCCTCGAAGCCCGATGGCACATCCTACAAGGCCCAACAAGGTTGTGGGCCACAAAAATAATATTTAATATAATGTATGCATGCATTAAACTACATAACATGATAATAAAAGACGAATGACACACTATAAGCGAGTTGTTCGATGATGAGGACGATGAAGTACCACCAACAAACCATGGAGCTACATGTAATCTTACCGAATGTTTGAAAAAGTTCAAGGATTTACATGACATAAAAACTCATCATACACTTCGATACAATCTAGTCGAAGAGTTGTGGTGAATCAAGATCAAGTATAGCTTTATGTGTTACTTTTAATTTTATTTATGTGATGTTTTTATATTTATTTACTAGACGTATTATTAATGTTTCATTTTGGTATAATAAATTTAATTTAATCTTTATTAAAAATATTTAATATAGAAGTAAATTGATATATATATATATATATATATATATATATATATATATATATATATATATATATATATATATATATATATATATATATATATATATATATATAGGATTAGGTTCAAACGTGAACAAAATCCCAAGAGTGAACTGCGTGAACTGATCTGGGCCCTTGATTTTTATGATCTTGAGATTAAAGTGAGTGACATGATGGTAATTATTTGGTTAATTTTTTTCATTTAATTAAATACAAAAAGGGTATATGTGTAATTTCAATCTTAAATTGATTGCATAAATCTCTCACAAATCAAGTAATCAATTATCCTCTTAAATTGATTGCATAAATCTCTCACAAATCAAATCAAGGATTATGAAAGATGTAACTTAATTCAATTATTAAAATAATTATTTGTTTAAATGCGATGTACACATGTGTATTCTGATTTTGCACTCTTTTTAATGCGATGTACACATGTGTATATCGTCTGTTTTTGTGATATCTCAGAATTTTTTTTTGTATTGAATGTTGATATACACCTGTGAATTACTGTACACATATGTACGATGCTGAGTACACATGTGTACTGTTCTATTTATATCCAAGTACACATGTGTATACCGTTGAAATATGAAGGTTACGTGGATCTTAAAAATCAAAATTTGAATTCTGGTGATGAAATCTTAAATAAAAATTAAAATTGAAATCTGGTGATTTGTTATTTGTTTTGATAATTATCTTATTAATAAATAAACATAATGTGGATAATGAATTTAAATTAGGAAAGATGTAACTTAATTCAATTATTAAAATAATGATTTAAATCTAATTTTTTATATAATTACAATCATACCCTTAACAACTAAAAAGGAAATCAAGGGTCCATATATGTTCACGCAGTTCACTCTTGGGAGGTTGTTCACGCTGGAACCCTACCCTATATATATATATATATATATATATATATATATATATGTATTATTATATATATAGGGTATGGTTCTAGAGTGAACACTAGGTTGAGAAGAACTATGTGAACTAATTTGGGCCATTGGATTACATTATCTAGAGATTTTTAAACAATGTCAAGATTGTAATTATAATGTTATTACTTCCCTTTAAAATAATTGATAGAATTGAATTTTCATCTTTTGTAAATTGCATTTAATAAACAATATAATCAAAATCCCCTGAAATCTCGCTAGTTTCCGTATATACAAGATACACAATTATTAGTGTATACACATGTGTACAGTCTCGCTAGTACCAGTTTATACAAAATACACAAATGTTAGTTTATACACATGTGTACAGTCTCGCTAACTATCATTTTATACAAGATACACAACTATTAATTTATACACGTGTGTACATACTTTTATACATCTGTGTATTATATTTAGAAGTGGTTACATATGTGTATATTAACAACATATAGTATATTATCCATGCACACGAGTAGATTCATATAAAAATTATGAAATTAATGAAAACGAAACAACGAACATAATATGTATGCACATATACACAGATTTGTATGAAATTGTAAAAGAAACTAGAACCAAACAAGTTACATGTATGTATAAACGTAATATACGCATATGTATATAAATAATTATATAATTAAAACAACAATGTAAATATGTGTATCGATTGAAATATATTTGTATCTTCACGTGATACTCAAGATACATATGTGTGTAAAGTGAGATATATTTATGTATCAAAGTGATACCTAGTTTTCTTAATTGATTATTGATGCGTGCAATATGCAACATATAAATTACATCAAATGAGGCATAAAACCAACTCTTTTTAGTACTAATGTTGGAAAATTGGTGTTTCTTTCTTCCTTTTGAATTTACAGGACCAAACGTGCTTAAACGAACAAAAGGATCAAATAAGTAGCCAAAACCAACATAAATACAAAAACAAGGAATAAACGTGACATGCCCGACCCCTCGGTAGCATCCCCAAAAGCAAACCGAGGAAACAGAAGACTGATCACGAGGTCGTGCCAAGTGAACACGGGGCGTGGTCAGACACCTGCACAAAAGACAAACCTATAGAAGCTTTCACGCCCACCACGGGGGTGTGCCCAGCTCAACACGGGGCGTGCTCAACGCAAAAATACGTAGAATCTTGATAGTACAGATAAGAGTTAACCACGAGTTCGTGCCCAGGAGACACGTGGCCGTGTAGGCCCCCCTACTGACACTTGCAATTAATGAAGGAAGATAAAAGACTGGCTACGAGGCGTGCCCAACGGGCACGGGGCCATGGCCAGAGTTCTTTGCAGGCTATAAATAGGGGTGCTTGGTTCACTTGAAAGGCATCCCTTGGCAAACCACTACTCTCCCACTTTGCCACCACTCCACCACCACTACAACACCAACACCCACCACCATCATCCACCATCCATCTTTAGAGTGTGTAGTAGTCTCGGGATCATAGATTGATTGTAAGGGTTCTTGCCAATCAAATGCCATGTTTGGTTAAGCCTCTTACATCACTTGGTGAAGAAAAGTCTTCATTGTATTACTTTTGATTTTTAATCTTTTGACATTTTTTATTTGGGTTTGTATTAATGACTTTAATAACTAGTTTCTTATGTTGAAGGTGAATTTTTCTTATCATTTTTCCGTGGTGTCTTGAGGTTACTTTATTGTCTATATAAAGTAAAAGATTGCATTATACATATCTTTACGGTCTATATAAAGGCATGTTGACTACCTGGCCGGGGGTTCGGGGAATGGTTTTGTAAGGTTCTTGCCTTGTTCAGTGTTGCAACCCCCGACCCATACCCCAGGAGTGGGTGCCGCGAGATCCAGATCAGTGGTATCGGTGTTTATTAATTTGGCAGCGAAATACATCAGGACTGTAGTTAGAAAACATGTTTATCAGAGTAACACCATACTTTTATATTAATAAATGGGATAAAACCCAAGTTCATCAATTAATACATTTTGTAGGGATAAACCCTGATTATTGAAAATAACAACTCCTTTTTTATTTAGGTAACTTTTATAGCCATTTTTCTAAGCCTTCAGTGCTCTCCAGCTAGCTTCTATTGGCTTTCACATTTTGTTACCTGAAATGCGTTTTAAAAACATTTTATCAGCAAGAAATACTGCCGGTGCATCTCAGTTTAATCAAAACAGTTTTATCACTGTTACAGTATTGAGGGCATCCACAATTACATTTGCTTATATCTATCCAATCACCCCTTTCCTGGTATTGTCTTTCCTGAGTGGTTGGTCATGCTACTATTCCAATAGTAACGGGTTTCAAGTAATGTATACAAAACCCCAATGTACCGGTAGTAATTGTAGAATCACAAATACTCAATTACTGCTTAAGTGTAATTTAAAGCATTTGAGGTTTTGGTACAACATTTTGACTCACAAAAGTATATTACAAAAAGGTGACAAAAAGAGAATGTACTCACATTGTTTACTTAGGTAATACTAAGGCTTCCTGTTGTATCTCCTGGTTATTATCTATTAAAATTAAACAATGCACACGTGTTAGTAAAATAACCCAAATCACATTAACCGTACAGATCGAGACAGAAATCCAATGAATGAGTCAGGCAGAGCCTTGACATGCATTATGGAATCCTAGATCAATCGGGTGTAACAAGAGACAAAAATTTAACGACGGAGTCGGGCAGAGCCCTGACATGAGTTACGGAGCCCTAAATCGATCGTGTAGGGTAACAACAGGGTTATAATAATTACAATGAGGTAGAGCTTCGCTTAATAGTGGATATTATTCCCAGGTATAATAATTGCCTACAGAATATTGAGAGAGAATTTTGATTTCTGAACATTGAAAAAATGAACTGATCGACCACTATTTATAGGCGGATCTAAGGCGGCTCGCGGCCCGCGTAAATCTTAGTTAACTCTCTCGCGGTGTGACAACCGGTGATTTATGTCTCTAATTACGCAATTAACAGATGATTAAAACGACGATAAACAGTGTTTATGACGCAAGTTAACTTAATCAGGTCTCTGGAGTGCCCAAGAACGTTTACTCGACTATACAGTGCGCATATGGTGGTTTACAGAGAAACCTGCTGAATATTTCGCGACAAGAACTGATGTCGTACAAGATACTGACAACGCCGACAAATATTAAATTTTTATGATATATTCTGGCTTCGCAATTAAATTTTAGCAATCGTAGTTGAAACCGGCTCGAAGAACGAATTAAAGACGACAACGATGTAATTTTTCGCGATTATTACCGCTATCGACGCACGGACGCGACTACGACGGATACCGACATTATTTTTACACATATTTAACCCTGAAATACTATTTTACTAGGCCACGGTGATTTCGGTTTTAAAAAAGTATCTCGTAGGAATTACGGGCCACTTACACATGAGATGGGCTTGAGGGCCCTGGGCCCAAGCCCAAAACCCACAAGCCTAAACCTGCACATAATGCAAAATCTTATCAAGATTCTATAAAATCTGACTAAGATTCACAAATCTTAGTAAATCTATATAAAATCTTTATAAAATCCTTTCAAGATTTCAACAAGATCTTTAGAGATCTCAAACATGCCTATAAAATACCCTCACCTCCTTGTCTACACCCACACCCTCACTTGTGTGCAACTAAATTAAACACTCAATGAAGTCTGCCTCTCTCTCTCGATTTCAAATAGGCAGAAAACATAATCTTCCACTCTCCTTTCCTTGCTCATAATACACACACATGAACACAACACCAAACAAAACCTCATCTTCTAAAATTTCTCTCTAATATACACACACAAAGGTCGATCAGAACCTTACCTTTTCCAATTGGAACACACCCACTCACAACAGACCACAGCCGCAACATACTCACCTGTCTCCTCTCCCTCTCCGGCGACCGGAGGAGTTCCGGTGACTGCTACAACTCCGACAAACACCCCCCTGATCCTGTTTATCCGACACACAGCCCCCCCCTTCTTGATGACTGCTGTGGCGGTGTGAGGTCTTGACGACGAGAAATGAGAAAGAAAGTAGGGTGGTGGCAGCGGCGGCGGCGACGGCAGCGCCGCCGTGAGTGGCGGTGACAGTGGACGACGGTGACGGCAAGCCGCGGTGGAGGTGCAGGATGTTGTCGCTCAGTCTTGGTTCAACTCAGTCGGGTAATTCCTGTTCCAGTTCAGATTTGGTCTGTTTCGGGCTCGGGTTTGAGTATGGTTTGGGTCACGGCCGCGGTTCGGGTGATGTTCGGGCTCACGGTTCAGACTTGATGGTTTGGTTGTTCGGGTTATATTACTGCTCGGGTCTCGGTTCGGGTCAAGCAGCTTAGTCAGACTCAGTTTCGGGTTCGGGTTGGCTCGGTCAAACCCGAGTCAACTTGGTCAACTCAGTCCGCGGTTCGACGCGAGAGATTTGGTAAAGATTAACGACGTGTTTAATACTTACGTTATATTTTTAGTTTTAATACTTACGTGTGAAACGAGCTCGAAACGATTAACTATTAGTTCATATCTTAAATTATTCGTCAAGATTTATACGAATATTGATTACATTGTTTGAATATTGATTGATTTTGAAAAATAACGACAACTTGCGTTGTCAAGGGCGTC
Organism: Helianthus tuberosus; assembly: GCA_030545235.1. NCBI lineage: Eukaryota > Viridiplantae > Streptophyta > Magnoliopsida > Asterales > Asteraceae > Helianthus > Helianthus tuberosus. Next base: position 15,125 of record JARYGA010043467.1, read on the forward strand.
CAAAAACAGAGGGAACTCTGCCCGCTTTTCGAGAAAATCCGTAATATACAATGCGTTTTATCATAAAATAAAACTTTTGGATTCTAATATTGTGTTATAAAATTTCGTACAACGACACTTTATAACTTACAAAAACGACGATGAAGCAAACTATTATACAAAATAAATATAGTAGTTATTATATTTAAACTCGAATCTTTTTAAAAATAAATATATTTTATATATTTATTTCAAATATCGTACAACACGAATTCTTTTATAACAATAGATATATTTTATATATATTTATTTCAAACGTCAAGCGACTCATATTCGTTTGTGAAAATAAATATAGTATATATTTATTTTAAACATGCAACAACTCGATGATACTTTCGCAAAATAAATATAACTTTTTATATTTATTACAAACGCCGAAACGGTGTGTACGTATATTATGGAAAATATATCCTTGACACAATATATATAATACAAGTTTATTATATATTACTTTCGTGCGAATATTCCTATATACACAAACGACTTCTCGGGGCGACAAAGTATAACTTAATCTTTTTTATTAAGTTAACAACTTATCGTCGAATCGTTCAGTTAACGATTTGTGGGATCGCTGTTTGACCCGATTGAGTCGATCAGAAGAGCTTTATGTCCAGTTCAAAGGCGGAATCAGAGAACTAGACGCGAAAACAGCTTGATACTCTAATATCTGTCACTTATATTACAACCTTGACAGATCTCGGCAGCACTTTGTTACAATTCTGGAAGTCGTGCCAAATGAATCATCAATGCACCTATATATAGATGGAGGGGTTTCGCTTATATGACCTGTCCATATAAGCGAAATCTGATGTTATGGTTTCGCTTATATGGCATGTCCATATGAGCGAACCTACTTACTTAAATCCTAAACATCGTTTCTCGAACCTCGTGCACTGAATATCCTATTCTATCCCATTCTAATACATGATACAAGACGAAGTCAATAGACGTAATGCACTAACAGACTCCCCCTCGGATATTGACGAAGTCTTCAGTGACTAATCTTCAATATGACACATCTTCAGTCTTGATCATTCTGTCTTTTCTTTCAAGTTGTAACATTGTAAGCATCCAACAATCTTTCTCTTCTCCTATCAGCTTCAGGCTCCCCCTTTCGTCAAGCTTCCGTGCTTTGGGATCGACACCTAGCTTTCCATCTACAAGCTCCTCTTTGCTTCAAGCTTGTCTTCAGACTCCCCCTTAAACTCTGCTCTCGAGATCGTAGTCTGGACTATCTGCAATCACTCAAACATTCATAAATACAATGTTTTCATATTATCAAACTTCTCTAATCCACTCCCCCTATCAAAAAACTTTATAGATTTGGCAGCGTTAAAGAATCCAAGTCCCTCACAGTTAATCATCCAAGTTCAAGTTAATGACCTTGGAGATATCACAAACTGTTTTTGAAATTTTTGATTTTAAATCAAGTTTCAAATTAATGAACTTGTTTTATTTTCAGAAACACAATCAGTTTACTTAGATTTTGAAATTCAGCATTTCAGATATCGGTTGTCGAAAATACAGCAGAAATCAAAATCTTTTTGAATTTTCTGAAAATATAAAGCAGTAAAGAAATATGTACAAACATATTTACAGACACTATGTTTTTGTTTGAGTTTGCGTCAGAGGATCATATCAGTTTATGACAAGTCACAAGTACCGTTGAGCTTATTTACATATTAAGAATTAAACAATTCACTTAGATTGTCGATATACTTGTCCACTTAAATTTTCACACAAATTTCAACTGATTCAGGATACGAATTAAGTGTTTTAAGAATTTAAACTCATTCATGTGTCCCACCTCTTGAATATACTCCCTTATCCTGATCCCAATATTCAGTCTTACAGGTGAGTATACCTAGATGATATCTGTAAGGGGAATAAATTATAGTACAAAACCGTGAGAGCTCAGGTCAGAACTTCCGTTCAGCAGAGAGATGACGGCTCGACTTTTGGTGTGTCCCCTTTAGAGGATCTTTTGTATTACAACAGCAATGACTATCAATTTTATTGTTTCATAAGTTTGCTGAGGGCGGCACTATATTTCAAGCAACGCAGAAAGTATTCTCTGGGGACTAGGCAATTGCTTCCGCAAAATCAGAAGTCCCGGGATAATACCCTAGATATCACTAAGCATAAAGGCCTAGTATCTCAGAAAGAGGGGTCCTTCAAACGAGATTTCAGGGGTTATCTATATATCCAAGTAGTGTTCCCCACGAAATAAGTAAGTTTGAATTTAGGTTTATATCCCGAAAAAGTTTACTAAATGTATAAAAATCTACCGACACATCCACAGTAAGATTGTTTAACACATTTTGACTTTCCAATTCTTTAGCGTACTGTGATAGTCTACTGATGTACTATCATTTCCTCTTTTTACACAAAAACTCATTTTCATTTTTTAATGTTTTTGTCTTTTTGCCAATAGGTTTTTATCATGTTTTTGTCATTTTCAAATTTTCAAATGTTTTTGTATTTTCTAACAATATTACTCCCCCTAAAATGCAAAATCATATAAAGAAAATTTGACAACCAACACTGATAGCTTTGTATCGCCATCCATTTTCTGCTAACTATGCTCTGTTTTGCAGAAAATATACATACCCCCATGATTTACAACACATTGATATTTTACAGTTTGAAAACCGTTTTTCAATCTGATGAAAGTAATCATGTTTGTTCAGCCGTGAGGGTTTCGGCATATTCAATCAACACATATTTTTGTATTTTTGAATATTTGACAAAAATTAAAAACAAACATATTTTTGGTTTTTCAAATTTTACAATTTTTAGGATTTTTGAAAATATTGTTTATTTATGTACATAATGAAAATAAACTTCTTGCTTCAACCAATACAGGATCCAGCAGCCTCCTCTCCTCGTTGTGCCAGGCTGCTCCAACCTCCATTCTCACAATCTTTGAATTCCATGGGCACCTGCACAAACAAACTACTCAATTACTTGAAAATTTTAGCCGAGGTCTGTTGAACCTTAGGCATTTCAACACAATAATTTTCATTCAATTCTGGAAACTCTTGGTCATCTTTCACAAAAATCTTTTCAACATTTACTTCAACTTTCTCATCTTTTACCAAATCAACTTGTTTCTTAACAGACCATGTCTGACCTTTTGGTGTACCTCGTTTATAAAAATGAGAATCTTTTTGAATATTTTGTTTTTGAACAACAACTTTTGGTTTCCAAAACTCTTGGGGTTTTGTCATATCAACTGTTGTTTTCCAACTCTGTGTTGTTCTGAATCTGGGTGTGTGAGAATTCCAGGTCTGTCTTGAATCGAACCTGTTCTGGTTTGATTTCCAATTTTGATTTGAAGCAAACTTGTTTGTATTGAACCTCCAATTTTGTTTCGAATCAAATTTGGTTGACCTTTGTCTCACAGTCTCAGATTTTTGTTTCTCAGCATCAATCTTCTTTTTGTCAACATCCACAGGTTTTAGATTTGGACACTTGCGTGCAAGATGTCCTTTTTGATCACATTTGAAACATGTTCTCATGGACACATCTTTGACCTGTGGTTGTTGCTTTTTAGCAAAGAACTCATCATTAGACTGTCTCATTTTAAGTTCTTTTTCTTCTGCTAAACTGTTTCCCTGAACGAAACTCATTTTAGCTTGAAAATTCGGCGTCTCATTTTTGTTCCGATGTTGTTTCTTCTTATAACCAAACCCATCCTTCATGTTTTTCTTCTTGTAACCAGGTTTGTTATACGAACCTTTACGACTCTTACCAACAAACTTTGAAATCTCAGACTTTTCAATCTCAACCATTTTGAAAACTTTGTCAACCTTTTCTGAAATCACATTCTGAATCGGGAATACAACATCTAAGAACAATTTGTCTGATCCAATCATGGTATAAACCAATCCTTTTGAATCATCATTCAATTTTTTCTCGGATTTTATGTTTTTCAGATATCCATCATGAAGATTTCCTTCATCTTCATCCTGTGATTCAGATTTACCTGTAACAATCGACTCTTCTTTCAACACACTTTCAACAACTTTACCTACCACCTCTGAATCATGAGAATCATCAGATTTGGAATAGGTTATGTCAATGTTGTCTGGCAATTGATCTACCATTTTGAAAGCTTTTTCGACCTTTTCCTCATCATAAAATGCAAATTTTCCCGGTGGTGGAACTTGATGAAACTCTGAGCCAATGCCTTTCTTATTCTGGTCAGACTCACCGTCTCCCGGTTTTATATTGAAAATTCTTTCAAGCACATATGACGACATGTGGTAACTTTTTAACTTGTTGTTATCCTGTTCTAAATCAGCAATCTGTCGCTTCAACATAGCAACATCCTCAATATAGGAATTGACAACATCTTGTTTTATGGCATACATTTGTTTAAGTTCTTTGGTTGTTTCAGAAAGATAATTCATTCTTGATTGAGCATATTTCATTTCGTCTTTCACTTTTTCGTATGACTCTTTTGTAATGTGATATGATAATTTCATTGAGTCATATTCCTTTTTCATTTCTTGATAAGCAATTTCTTTTTGTTCACATTCATTTGTCATTTTCAAAACATTTTCTTTCAAAACTTCATTTTCTTTCTCTAATTTGTTACATTTTTCTGAAAGTTTTTCATCATTTTCTTTAAAAACTTTTTCTTTTTCTAGCATTTCTTTGCATTTTTCTTTGAAAATCTTTTCAATTTTTGTGAACTCAAGATCTCTTGTTCTAAATTGCTCATCTTTTTCAGTACAAGCTCTGCACGGTTCCATGCATTTCTTGCACTGATCAATCAGTTTCAAGTTTTCAGAATCAGAATTTACCTCAGTGATTGGCACTTCGGTGTTTTCAGCAACTTTTGTCTGCTCAGCAACATTCTGCTTTTCTTCAACACCGACTTCATCACCAACATTATCAGCTTCCTCATTCTCATTCTTTTCTTCTTTTTCTTCTTTCTTCACCTCTTCTTCAATCTGCTGTTCTTTAGTAACAGCTTTCTCAACCTCTTCATTCACAACGACTTCTTCACTTTTGATTTCCTTCACAGCTTCAACTTCAACAGTTTCTGCTTTAACCTCTTCAGCAGCTTTCTTCAGATTGTTCACCATTTCTTCAACATTCTTCTTCATTCTCTCCTCATCCCTTTTTCTCAGACACGATAACATAGCATATCTGATCTCCTTTTCAAATCTCTTAGCGTGTGTGTCATCTTTCAATACATTTCTATAGTATTCAGCTCTCAACGGGACTTTGAGAAGAACATCATCGAAGATTATGTCTTTCTTGGGAACAACCGGTTCTCCTTCTCTGTTATAATAACATTCTATCTTTTTATCCCATCTTTTGCTACTAACAGCCATCTCATACTCTTCCTGCATGTCATCCATTCTGTTGTAGACCACGTTTCTTTCTCTATAGGTCTTCTCACTCAAGATCTCTTCTCGAGTTTTCTCTTTGATCTCAACTTTTTCTTCACGGATTTCAGTAGTGTCTTTGTCTTTGTTTTCATCTTGAATCTCAGCAACAAAAGCAAACTTTCTTTCTTCTGTCATAACTCTCTCGTGAGCTGTTTTTCGAACATTCTCTAAACGATCTTCTTCTGGACAAACTGTGCTCCAGTCAAATCCTTCATCGGGATAGATTACTGCATATGCTCTTGACTTTTCTTTTGGTTTATCTTTAATCAACTTTGGCTCTTCTCTGCTTCGATGGTAGATCGCCTTTCGATAATAGTCATCGTTGAAAGGACGTTCATTTCCTTCAGCAACTTCAGAGTTTCTGCATTCTCTTTTGAAATGACCCTTTTGCCTACATCTGAAGCAGGTCACTTTGGATTTGTCAAATCCAAGCGTTATTGATGCACCTCCAAGAGATTGTTTTCCGGTAATCTCCATATACCTCTGAGCTCTTCGAATACAGCTAGCTAAACACCAACGGATGTCAATGAGCTCCATCTATTCCAGATCAATCTGGTCGTAATCTTCTTTGGTCAATTTGGAGTTTCCAATTTTGCCAGCTCCAAGACCTTCATATGACTCCAGAATAGATGCAAGAAAACTCATTTGCTGCTTCGCTGCATTGATGCTCATTGCTGGAGAATTCTTCAGTTTAAGAGCAATGTTGCACAGAATTTCTTCAGATTCATCAGAATTTGTCTTTGAAGATGAATGATATCCAGAATGATGACTTGTTGACGTTGTTGGTGGTTCTTTCATCTTTTCACCACTAAATGCTGTTTTTGGTGAACCAACGCCTTTATTAGAAGGCACACTGCCTTTGTAGTACAAGCCAACGTTCTGTTGATGTGAAGAATCAGTCATCTTGTTTTGCTTTTGTAGCTCCAGATCATGACTTTCAATCTTTTCAAACAAAGCATCAAGAGTAATTGTATCATACAAAGCATCATTTTTCAAAATAAAAACAAACGTTTGCCACTAATCAGCTCGTGGTAAAGCTTCAATCACTTTATCTATAAGTTCCTCTCTTGTTTTCACTATCTCAAATCTCTCAAGTTCAAGTTTTAAATGGCAAAACCTCTCAATCATTTGCCTCACTGTCTCTCCTTTAATATTATCAAACAGATCAAATTCTTTCTTTAATAAATCGATTTTATTCTTTTTAACCTGTTTACCCCCCTCAGCTTTAATTCGTAAAGCTTCCCAAACAGATTTAGATGACCCGGCATGTTTTATTAATGCAAAAATATCATTTCTGATTGCTGACTGGATCAATGCTATCATTCTCTGTTCAGCTCCGAATTCATATTTATCTTCTCTGGAAAACTTCTTGAATACAAGATCTTCGCCTTTATCATCTTTTGGTTTTTCATATCCATACTCCAAGCAGAACCAGCTTTCATGAGCATACGCTTTTGCCCAGTTGATGAAACGTTCTTTCCAACAGGTATAATCTTCAATGCTTTCCAGAGTTGGTGGCTTTGAGTGAGTTCCGTAAAAGTTATCATGCTTGTTGTTTTCGTTGATCGCCTTAGTGATGGTTTTCGGTGTAACATTTGCAATCTTGGATGATTCGGATGTGAATGCGTTAAAAACGTGTTGTAGAATTCCTCAGCCATGATGTAAACCTGGACAGACAATCAAACAAAACACAATCAGTACAATCAATATCAAATAAATTTTAACAGACTGACACTCGATCCACGTGAAATGATTCCGACATGAAAAAGTTCACTTTCGAGCGAAATAAGAAATTTGCAACTTGAAGCGAAATCAATCTTTGACACACTAGAGCGAAATCAGACTTTGGTTGTCCCTTTGAGCGAAATCACCAATTGATATGACACAAGAACGAAACTAGGGTTACAAAGTACTTAAGAATGAAACCCAGATGTCCTTAAAAGCGAAATCTGATAGTCTTATGAGCGAAACCTCAAATTATGTCACATAAGCGAAAGCAGGAATCTTTGGTGTTCGAATGAGCGAAACTAGGTGTTCACAAAAGCGAAATCACTCATTGTCCGTAAAAGCGAAACCTAGTCCAAACCAAATTTAGTCCATTTTTAAGTTGAATTTTGATGTGAAACTTTCAAGGCTTTGTCTATGTCCAATTGTCTATAATCTGTGAAATTTTGAACAGATTTCGACCGGTAAAACTTTCTGAAATGATGAAAGAAGGTGTAGAAGTCAGAATATAAGCGAAATCAAGCTAAACTCTTCTTCCTGAGCTCTGATACCACTTGTAGGATCGTTGTTTGACCCGATTGAGTCGATCAGAAGAGCTTTATGTCCAGTTCAAAGGTGGAATCAGAGAACAAGACGCGAAAACAGCTTGATACTCTAATATCTGTCACTTATATTGCTTTTAACAAAGATTACAACCTTGACAGATCTCGGCAGCACTTCGTTACAATTCTGGAAGTCGTGCCAAATGAATCACCAATGCACTTCTATATAGACGGAGGGGTTTTGCTTATATGACCTGTCCATATAAGCGAAATCTGATGTTATGGTTTCGCTTATATGGCATGTCCATATGAGCGACCTACTTCCTTAAATCCTAAACATCGTTTCTCGAACCTCGTGCACTGAATATCCTATTCTATCCCATTCTAATACATGATACAAGACGAAGTCAATAGACGTAATGCACTAACACGATTCGGTAGAGCTCGGTGACAAGTAGTTTAGTTACCGCTTTTAATTAGAAACTTGTAAAATATTCTGTGTTAGGAATATTGTAGAATGCACGCTAGCAAGTCAAGTCTTAGAAACGACATCACGAAGTCGTATATAGCTAGCTTTGCACAGGAATATCCAGGTGAGTTCATAACCCCACCTTTTTACGGATTTACATTTTTCTAAATGTTTTTGGGGTGGAAAGACATGCACTTTTTGCAAAGCATACAAGAATTACATATTTCTAAACCATTTTACAAGCAAGTTTTAACTGACACAAATAGTTTACGAAAAGCTTATGTTTTATACCGGTTTTTCAAACAAGCGTATTTTTCGAAATATGCATACACACGAATTCTAGTTTTCTAAACTACGGGAAAATACAAATACAAGAGTTTACAAGATAAAAATGTTACAATGTTTACAAATGGTATGATACAAAAACAAGAAGCACTCTTGGTGAGAACGAGTACCAAGTATGACGCGTTTTAAGGAATGATACAAGAAGTGATATGAGAAATGATACGAGAAAGCGTGTCACGAATATGGTACTATAAGCACCATTAATCAACAATATACCTAGACCGCAGAACAAAAGGTTAGATCTAACGGGTTTCGGGCAGCCACACTCTCGGTGAGAACGAGTACCGAGTAGTGCTTTTGTGTCTCAGAATCGATAACTAGAAAAATGACTATGGTTTGGTTGCTGCCTATGTCGTGTCACATGTTAATGGCCTTGCAACCCATTGACAACCTTGATACATACAGAAATATGTGAGCTATACAAGAATACTTGATTTATACAAGAGTACTTGAATTATACAAGAATACGTGATTTATACAAGAATACTTGATTTATACAAGAGTACATGAATTATACAAGAATACGTGATTTATACAAGAGTACGTGATTTATACAAGAATACATGATTGATACAAGATACATACAGAAATACTTGATTTAAACAAGATACATACAGAAATACTTGATTTATACAAGATACATACCATGTTTTCATACAAAGTTTCCGTATAACATGACAAGAAAATGATTTCAAATTCGTTTTCTCAACAATACTTCAAAAACCGGTTATTCAAAAAGATTTATTTCAAATCTTTTACAAGCAAACTATGAACTCGCTCAACTTTATGTTGACTTTTTCGCATGTTTCTTTCTGAGGTTACTTTTTAGAATTTATGGCACGGTTGGAATTGGAGGACCATTGGAGATACGAGTACTCAGTGGCGTTCATTTTCTAAAAGACTTAGCTTATTTGCTTCCGCTGTGCAATGAAGATACCAGTCCAGTCACGCCAATGCTCTGATATTTCGGGGTGTGACAGATTGGTATCAGAGCTATAGGTTACAGCGAATTAGGTTTATGTTGTGATACCTAGGCTCTAACCTCACTTTTCTTTGGGAACTTAGAATATTAAAACCTGAATGCATACAGAACGCATAGTACTCGAATATGGTCTCCAACCGTTGCCGAAAAACAAAACAGTCAAGATTTTGCTTTCAAACATATGCTAGAGTGGTGTTTTACACACGGTACATAAAACAATTACATACTGTACATAAAACTCTGAGAGTTTAGGAAACATGCATTTAAGACCTTCGGAAACTCATGTGGAAGTTCATTAAAGGTCATCACGTAGGAACCACGTTTATTAACTCGGGAAAACGCCATTATTGTGTCGTCTATTCTATTTTTAACCGAGCAGGTCACCTACGCAAAACCAAGCACGGGTGTGCAAGATTTCACGAAACTCAATCTACATGACGACAGAGGTTGAAGTACGTTACATACGACTTTCGAGGAAGCGGCGGTTTGACACGCGGTCCTACAAACGACACGAGTCATGCTAAGGAAAAGATGTATGCCTCCGCATTCCCCCTAACTCAATAATGACGAAGACACTATGTTCGACATTCCATGGTAATGTCCCTTAACAACCGGTTATCACATGCAACCCCAGGTAAAGTCCTTAAATTTCTTTTATTGAAATTTCGACTTTCACATTTACTGAGTAGATTTTCGTATCTCTACTCCTCTTAATGGTCATTGTATCACGATCATTTCTTTCAGTATAGCGAATACTCATTTGCTTCATTTCGTAAAAATTCATATGTTACGCATGCATCGTTTGTTACGCATGTGGTTTCGTTTCGAATAAGCATTTCAACAAAGTTCAAATATTATTTCGCTAAATCTAATTATTGATTTGTGATACGAATGACCCGCATTATTGTAATTGTTGGCTTCCTTGTCATCAAGTCAACACATTTTCTTGAAATTTCTTTTCAAGTTACATACATGGTTTTTCGTTGTGACCATGCCGAAAGTTTTCTTGCCGATACATGTATTTATTGTCGGCTTGCGCCGAAATCAAATTCAATTGTTTGAACTTGTTCATTACACATATTCAATTCAAGACACCATATGATGAATTGAAAACATCATTTTCGAATTCGTTTTAACAAGCGTTTCATTGTTCCGAGTCGTAGTAGATTTGTTTGGTCTACGACTCCATTAAGTCGTTTGATTACTATGACACCTTGTGGTGTCAGTACAAACTTGTAGCTTGGGCTAACCATGATTGAGCGTTTTATGCAAAACACAGGTGATACTTGTTCGATTACCGCTACATTTGAATTGTTTCATTCACTACGACACCTTGTGGCATCGGTATAACCTGCAGCTTGCGCTGATCACGATCGAGCGTTTCATGCAAACTATTACATTTGAGCTTGTTGAATCTAAGTTCATTTATTGGATGCGATCATTTCTAAAATTCATTTGCATCTTGTGATACGTCCTTGAATTCACATCATTCAAATAAGTCTTGATTCGATTTCATGATCGTTCACTTTGGTATTATTCGTATTTACTTACGCATAACGTAACTCTAAGGAGTTGACGTAGTCTAAATTTCGAGGACGAAATTTTATTAACAGGGGGAGAATGTGACAACCGGTGATTTATGGCTCTAATTACGCAATTAACAGATGATTAAAACGATGATAAACAGTTTTTATGATGCAAATTAACTTAATCAGGGCTTTGGAGTGCCCAGGAACGTTTACTCGACTATACAGTGCGCATACAGTGGTTTACAGAGAAACCTGCTGAATATTTTGCGACAAGAACTGATACTGACAACGCCGACAAATATTAAATTTTTACGATATATTCTAGCTTCGTAATTAAATTTTAGCAATCGTAGTTGAAACCGGCTTGAAGAACGAATTAAAGACGACAACGATGTAATTTTTCGCGATTATTACCGCTATCGACGCACGGACTCCGACATTATTTTTACACATATTTAACTCTGAAATACTATTTTACTAGGCCACGATGATTTCGGTTTTAAAAACGCATCTCGTAGGAATTACGGGCCACTTACACATGAGATGGGCTTGTGGGCCCTGGGCCCAAGCCCAAAACCCACAAGCCTAAACTTGCACATAATGCAAAATCTTATCAAGTTTCTATAAAATCTTACTAAGATTCACAAATCTTAGTAAATCTATATAAAATCTTTATAAAATCCTTTCAAGATTTCAACAAGATCTTTAGAGATCTCAAACATGCCTATAAAATACCCTCACCTCCTTGTCTACACCCACACCCTCACTTGTGTGCAACTAAATTAAACACTCAATGAAGTCTGCCTCTCTCTCTCGATTTCAAATAGGCAGACAACATAATCTTCCACTCTCCTCTCCTTGCTCATAATACACACACATGAACACAACACAACACAAAACAAAACCTCATCTTCTAAAATTTCTCTCTAATATACACACACAAAGGTCGATCAGAACCTTACCTTTTCAAATTGGAACACACCCACTCACAACAGACCACAGCCGCAACATACTCACCTATCTCCTCTCCCTCTCCGGCGACCGGAGGAGTTCCGGTGACGGCCACAACTCCGAAAAATATTAAATTTTTATGATATATTCTAGCTTCGCAATTAAATTTTAGCAATCGTAGTTGAAACCGGCTCGAAGAACGAATTAAAGACGACAACGATGTAATTTTTCGCGATTATTACCGCTATCGACGCACGGACGCGACTACGACGGATACCGACATTATTTTTACACATATTTAACCCTGAAATACTATTTTACTAGGCCACGGTGATTTCGGTTTTAAAAAAGTATCTCGTAGGAATTACGGGCCACTTACACATGAGATGGGCTTGAGGGCCCTGGGCCCAAGCCCAAAACCCACAAGCCTAAACCTGCACATAATGCAAAATCTTATCAAGATTCTATAAAATCTTACTAAGATTCACAAATCTTAGTAAATCTATATAAAATCTTTATAAAATCCTTTCAAGATTTCAACAAGATCTTTAGAGATCTCAAACATGCCTATAAAATACCCTCACCTCCTTGTCTACACCCACACCCTCACTTGTGTGCAACTAAATTAAACACTCAATGAAGTCTGCCTCTCTCTCTCGATTTCAAATAGGCAGACAACATAATCTTCCACTCTCCTTTCCTTGCTCATAATACACACACATGAACACAACACAAAACAAAACCTCATCTTCTAAAATTTCTCTCTAATATACACACACAAAGGTCGATCAGAACCTTACCTTTTCCAATTGGAACACACCCACTCACAACAGACCACAGCCGCAACATACTCACCTGTCTCCTCTCCCTCTCCGGCGACCGGAGGAGTTCCGGTGACTGCTACAACTCCGACAAACACCCCCCCCGATCCTGTTTATCCGACACACACAGCCCCCCCCCTTCTTGATGACTGCTGCGGCGGTGTGAGGTCTTGACGACGAGAAATGAGAAAGAAAGTAGGGTGGTGGCAGCGGCGGCGGCGGCGACGGCAGCGCCGCCGTGAGTGGCGGTGACAGTGGACGACGGTGACGGCAAGCCGCGGTGGAGGTGCAGGATGTTGTCGCTCAGTCTTGGTTCAACTCAGTCGGGTAATTCCTGTTCCAGTTCAGATTTGGTCTGTTTCGGGCTCGGGTTTGAGTATGGTTTGGGTCACGGCCGCGGTTCGGGTGATGTTCGGGTCGGATCTAGTCAACAGTGATTAAGTGGGTTCTGTGCGGGTCAGATTTGGGAGTTACGGCTCGCTCGGTTCACTCACGGTTCAGACTTGATGGTTTGGTTGTTCGGGTTATGTTACTGCTCGGGTCTCGGTTCAGGTCAAGCAGCTTGGTCAGTCTCAGTTTCGGGTTCCGGTTGGCTCGGTCAAACCCGAGTCAACTTGGTCAACTCAGTCCGCGGTTCGACGCGAGAGATTTGGTAAAGATTAACGACGTGTTTAATACTTACGTTATATTTTTAGTTTTAATACTTACGTGTGAAACGAGCTCGAAACGATTAACTATTAGTTCATATCTTAAATTATTCGTCAAGATTTATACGAATATTGATTACATTATTTGAATATTGATTGATTTTGAAAAATAACGACAACTTGCGTTGTCGGGGGCGTCCAAAAACAGAGGAAACTCTGTCCGCTTTTCGAGAAAATCCGTATTATACAACGCGTTTTATCATAAAATAAAACTTTTGGATTCTAATATTGTGTTATAAAATTTCGTACAACGACACTTTATAACTTACAAAAACGACGATGAAGCAAACTATTATACAAAATAAATATAGTAGTTATTATATTTAAACTCGAATCTTTTTAAAAATAAATATATTTTATATATTTATTTCAAATATCGTACAACACGAATTCTTTTATAACAATAGATATATTTTATATATATTTATTTCAAACGTCAAGCGAATCATATTCGTTTGTGAAAATAAATATAGTATATATTTATTTTAAACATGCAACAACTCGATGATACTTTCGCAAAATAAATATAACTTTTTATATTTATTACAAACGCCGAAACGGTGTGTACGTATATTATGGCAAATATATCCTTGACACAATATATATAATACAAGTTTATTATATATTACTTTCGTGCGAATATTCCTATATACACAAACGACTTCTCGGGGCGACAAAGTATAACTTAATCTTTTTTATTAAGTTAACAACTTATCGTCGAATCGTTCAGTTAACGATTTGTAGGATCGCTGTTTGACCCGATTGAGTCGATCAGAAGAGCTTTATGTCTAGTTCAAAGGCGGAATCAGAGAACTAGACGCGAAAACAGCTTGATACTCTAATATCTGTCACTTATATTGCTTTTAACAAAGATTACAACCTTGACAGATCTCGACAGCACTTTGTTACAATTCTGGAAGTCGTGCCAAATGAATCATCAATGCACCTATATATAGATGGAGGGGTTTCGCTTATATGACCTGTCCATATAAGCGAAATCTGATGTTATGGTTTCGCTTATATGGCATGTCCATATGAGCGAACCTACTTCCTTAAATCCTAAACATCGTTTCTCGAACCTCGTGCACTGAATATCCTATTCTATCCCATTCTACTACATGATACAAGACGAAGTCAATAGACGTAATGCACTAACAGACTCCCCCTCGGATATTGACGAAGTCTTCAGTGACTAATCTTCAATATGACACATCTTCAGTCTTGATCATTCTGTCTTTTCTTTCAAGTTGTAACATTGTAAGCATCCAACAATCTTTCTCTTCTCCTATCAGCTTCAGGCTCCCCCTTTCGTCAAGCTTCCGTGCTTTGGGATCGACACCTAGCTTTCCATCTACAAGCTCCTCTTTGCTTCAAGCTTGTCTTCAGACTCCCCCTTAAACTCTGCTCTCGAGATCGTAGTCTGGACTATCTGCAATCACTCAAACATTCATAAATACAATGTTTTCATATTATCAATCTTCTCTAATCCACTCCCCCTATCAAAAAACTTTATAGATTTGGCAGCGTTAAAGAATCGAAGTCCCTCACAGTTAATCATCCAAGTTCAAGTTAATGACCTTGGAGATATCACAAACTGTTTTTGAAATTTTTGATTTTAAATCAAGTTTCAAATTAATGAACTTGTTTTATTTTCAGAAACACAATCAGTTTACGTAGATTTTGAAATTTAGCATTTCAGATATCGGTTGTCGAAAATACAGCAGAAATCAAAATCTTTTTGAATTTTCTGAAAATATAAAGCAGTAAAGAAATATGTACAAACATATTTACAGACACTATGTTTTTGTTTGAGTTTGCGTCAGAGGATCATATCAGTTTATGACAAGTCACAAGTACCGTTGAGCTTATTTACATATTAAGAATTAAACAATTCACTTAGATTGTCGATATACTTGTCCACTTAAATTTTCACACAAATTTCAACTGATTCAGGATACGAATTAAGTGTTTTAAGAATTTAAACTCATTCATGTGTCCCACCTCTTGAATATACTCCCGTATCCTGATCCCAATATTCAGTCTTACAGGTGAGTATACCTAGATAATATCTGTAAGGGGAATAAATTACAGTAGGAAACCGTGAGAGCTCAAGTCAGAACTTCCGTTCAGCAGAGAGATGACGGCTCGACTTTTGGTGTGTCCCCTTTAGAGGATCTTTTGTATTACAACAACAATGACTATCAATTTTATTGTTTCATAAATTTGCTGAGGGCGGCACTATATTTCAAGCAATGCAGAAAGTATTCTCTGGGGACTAGGCCATTGCTTCCGCAAAATCAGAAGTCCTGGGATAATACCCTAGATATCACTAAGCATAAAGGCCTAGTATCTCAGAAAGAGGGGTCCTTCAAACGAGATTTAAGGGGTTATCTATATATCCAAGTAGTGTTCCCCACGAAATAAGTAAGTTTGAATTTAGGTTTATATCCCGAAAAAGTTTACTAAATGTATAAAAAACTACCGACACATCCACAGTAAGATTGTTTAACACATTTTGACTTTCCAGTTCTTTAGCGTACTGTGATAGTCTACTGATGTACTATCTTTTCCTCTTTTTACACAAAAACTCATTTTCATTTTTTAATGTTTTTGTCTTTTTGCCAATAGGTTTTTATCATGTTTTTGTCATTTTCAAATTTTCAAATGTTTTTGTATTTTCTAACAATATTACTCCCCCTAAAATGCAAAATCATATAAAGCAAATTTGACAACCAACACTGATAGCTTTGTATCGCCATCCATTTTCTGCTAACTATGCTCTGTTTTGCAGAAAATATACATACCCCCATGATTTACAAGACATTGATATTTTACAGTTTGAAAACCGTTTTTCAATCTGATGAAAGTAATCATGTTTGTTCAGCCGTGAGGGTTTCGGCATATTCAATCAACACATATTTTTGTATTTTTGAATATTTGACAAAAATTAAAAACAAACATATTTTTGGTTTTTCAAATTTTACAATTTTTAGGATTTTTGAAAATATTGTTTATTTATGTACATAATGAAAATAAACTTCTTGCTTCAACCAATACAGGATCCAGCAGCCTCCTCTCCTCGTTGTGCCAGGCTGCTCCAACCTCCATTCTCACAATCTTTGAATTCCATGGGCACCTGCACAAACAAACTACTCAATTACTTGAAAAATTTAGCCGAGGTCTGTTAAACCTTAGGCATTTGAACACAATAATTTTCATTCAATTCTGGAAACTCTTGGTCATCTTTCACAAAAATCTTTTCAACATTTACTTCAACTTTCTCATCTTTTACCAAATCAACTTGTTTCTTAACAGACCATGTCTGACCTTTTGGTGTACCTCGTTTATAAAAATGAGAATCTTTTTGAATATTTTGTTTTTGAACAACAACTTTTGGTTTCCAAAACTCTTGGGGTTTTGTCATATCAACTGTTGTTTTCCAACTCTGTGTTGTTCTGAATCTGGGTGTGTGAGAATTCCAGGTCTGTCTTGAATCGAACCTGTTCTGGTTTGATTTCCAATTTTGATTTGAAGCAAACTTGTTTGTATTGAACCTCCAAGTTTGTTTCGAATCAAATTTGGTTGACCTTTGTCTCACAGTCTCAGATTTTTGTTTCTCAGCATCAATCTTCTTTTTGTCAACATCCACAGGTTTTAGATTTGGACACTTGCGTGCAAGATGTCCTTTTTGATCACATTTGAAACATGTTCTCATGGACACATCTTTGACCTGTGGTTGTTGCTTTTTAGCAAAGAACTCATCATTAGACAGTCTCATTTTAAGTTCTTTTTCTTCTGCTAAACTGTTTCCCTGAACAAAACTCATTTTAGATTCGGCGTCTCATTTTTGTTCCGATGTTGTTTCTTCTTATAACCAAACCCATCCTTCATGTTTTTCGTCTTGTAACCAGGTTTGTTATACGAACCTTTACGACTCTTACCAACAAACTTTGAAATCTCAGACTTTTCAATCTCAACCATTTTGAAAACTTTGTCAACCTTTTCTGAAATCACATTCTGAATCGGGAATACAACATCTAAGAACAATTTGTCTGATCCAATCATGGTATAAACCAATCCTTTTGAATCATCATTCAAATTTTTCTCGGATTTTATGTTTTTCAGATATCCATCATGAAGATTTCCTTCATCTTCATCCTGTGATTCAGATTTACCTGTAACAATCGACTCTTCTTTCAACACACTTTCAACAACTTTACCTACCACCTCTGAATCATGAGAATCATCAGATTTGGAATAGGTTATGTCAATGTTGTCTGGCAATTGGTCTACCATGTTGAAAGCTTTTTCGACCTTTTCCTCATCATAAAATGCAAATTTTCCCGGTGGTGGAACTTCATGAAACTCTGAGCCAATGCCTTTCGTATTCTGGTCAGACTCACCGTCTCCCGGTTTTATATTGAAAATTCTTTCAAGCACATATGACGACACGTGGTAACTTTTTAACTTGTTGTTATCCTGTTCTAAATCAGCAATCTGTCGCTTCAACATAGCAACATCCTCAATATAGGAATTGACAACATCTTGGTTTATGGCATACATTTGTTTAAGTTCTTTGGTTGTTTCAGAAAGATAATTCATTCTTGATTGAGCATATTTCATTTCGTCTTTCACTTTTTCGTATGACTCTTTTGTAATGTGATATGTTAATTTCATTGAGTCATATTCCTTTTTCATTTCTTGATAAGCAATTTCTTTTTGTTCACATTCATTTGTCATTTTGAAAACATTTTCTTTCAAAACTTCATTTTCTTTCTCTAATTTGTTACATTTTTCTGAAAGTTTTTCATCATTTTCTTTAAAAACTTTTTCTTTTTCTAGCATTTCTTTGCATTTTTCTTTGAAAATCTTTTCAATTTTTGTGAACTCAAGATCTCTTGTTCTAAATTGCTCATCTTTTTCAGTACAAGCTCTGCACGGTTCCATGCATTTCTTGCACTGATCAATCAGTTTCAAGTTTTCAGAATCAGAATTTACCTCAGTGATTGGCACTTCGGTGTTTTCAGCAACTTTTGTCTGCTCAGCAACATTCTGCTTTTCTTCAACACCGACTTCATCACCAACATTATCAGCTTCCTCATTCTCATTCTTTTCTTCTTTTTCTTCTTTCTTCACCTCTTCTTCAATCTGCTGTTCTTTAGTAACAGCTTTCTCAACCTCTTCATTCACAACGACTTCTTCACTTTTGATTTCCTTCACAGCTTCAACTTCAACAGTTTCTGCTTTAACCTCTTCAGCAGCTTTCTTCAGATTGTTCACCATTTCTTCAACATTCTTCTTCATTCTCTCCTCATCCCTTTTTCTCAGACACGATAACATAGCATATCTGATCTCCTTTTCAAATCTCTTAGCGTGTGTGTCATCTTTCAATACATTTCTATAGTATTCAGCTCTCAACGGGACTTTGAGAAGAACATCATCGAAGATTATGTCTTTCTTGGGAACAACCGGTTCTCCTTCTCTGTTATAATAACATTCTCTCTTTTTATCCCATCTTTTGCTACTAACAGCCATCTCATACTCTTCCTGCATGTCATCCATTCTGTTGTAGACCACGTTTCTTTCTCTATAGGTCTTCTCACTCAAGATCTCTTCTCGAGTTTTCTCTTTGATCTCAACTTTTTCTTCACGGATTTCAGTAGTGTCTTTGTCTTTGTTTTCATCTTGAATCTCAGCAACAAAAGCAAACTTTCTTTCTTCTGTCATAGCTCTCCCGTGAGCTGTTTTTCGAACATTCTCTAAACGATCTTCTTCTGGAAAAACTGTGCTCCAGTCAAATCCTTCATCGGGATAGATTACTGCATATGCTCTTGACTTTTCTTTTGGTTTATCTTCAATCAACTTTGGCTCTTCTCTGCTTCGATGGTAGATCGCCTTTCGATAATAGTCATCGTTGAATGGACGTTCATTTCCTTCAGCAACTTCAGAGTTTCTGCATTCTCTTTTGAAATGACCCTTTTGCCTACATCTGAAGCAGGTCACTTTGGATTTGTCAAATCCAAGCGTTATTGATGCACCTCCAAGAGATTGTTTTCCGGTAATCTCCATATACCTCTGAGCTCTTCGAATACAGCTAGCTAAACACCAACGGATGTCAATGAGCTCCATCTCTTCCGGATCAATCTGGTCGTAATCTTCTTTGGTCAATTTGGAGTTTCCAATTTTGCCAGCTCCAAGACCTTCATATGACTCCAGAACAGATGCAAGAAAACTCATTTGCTGCTTCGCTGCATTGATGCTCATTGCTGGAGAATTCTTCAGTTTAAGAGCAATGTTGCACAGAATTTCTTCAGATTCATCAGAATTTGTCTTTGAAGATGAATGATATCCAGAATGATGACTTGTTGACGTTGTTGGTGGTTCTTTCATCTTTTCACCACTAAATGCTGTTTTTGGTGAACCAACGCCTTTATCAGAAGGCACACTGCCTTTGTAGTACAAGCCAACGTTCTGTTGATGTGAAGAATCAGTCATCTTGTTTTGCTTTTGTAGCTCCAGATCATGACTTTCAATCTTTTCAAACAAAGCATCAAGAGTAATTGTATCATACAAATCATCATTTTTCAAAATAAAAACAAACGTTTGCCACTAATCAGCTCGTGGTAAAGCTTCAATCACTTTATCTATAAGTTCCTCTCTTGTTTTCATTATCTCAAATCTCTCAAGTTCAAGTTTTAAATGGCAAAACCTCTCAATCATTTGCCTCACTGTCTCTCCTTTAATATTATCAAACATATCAAATTCTTTCTTTAATAAAGCGATTTTATTCTTTTTAACCTGTTTACCCCCCTCAGCTTTAATTCGTAAAGCTTCCCAAACAGATTTAGATGACCCGACATGTTTTAGTAATGCAAAAATATCATTTCTGATTGCTGACTGGATCAATGCTATCATTCTCTGTTCAGCTCTGAATTCAGATTTATCTTCTCTGGAAAACTTCTTGAATACAAGATCTTCGCCTTTATCATCTTTTGGTTTTTCATATCCATACTCCAAGCAGAACCAGCTTTCATGAGCATACGCTTTTGCCCAGTTGATGAAACGTTCTTTCCAACAGGTATAATCTTCAATGCTTTCCAGAGTTGGTGGCTTTGAGTGAGTTCCGTAAAAGTTATCATGCTTGTTGTTTTCGTTGATCGCCTTAGTGATGGTTTTCGGTGTAACATTTGCAATCTTGGATGATTCGGATGTGAATGCGTTGAAAAACGTGTTGTAGAATTCCTCAGCCATGATGTAAACCTGGACAGACAATCAAACAAAACACAATCAGTACAATCAATATCAAATAAATTGTAACAGACTGACACTCGATCCACGTGAAATGATTCCGACATGAAAAAGTTCACTTTCGAGCGAAATAAGAAATTTGCAACTTGAAGCGAAATCAATCTTTGACACACTAGAGCGAAATCAGACTTTGGTTGTCCCTTTGAGCGAAATCACCAATTGATATGACACAAAAACGAAACTAGGGTTACAAAGTACTTAAGAATGAAACCCAGATGTCCTTAAAAGCGAAATCTGATAGTCTTATGAGCGAAACCTCAAATTATGTCACATAAGCGAAAGCAGGAATCTTTGGTGTTCGTATGAGCGAAACTAGGTGTTCACAAAAGCGAAATCACTCATTGTCCGTAAAAGCGAAACCTAGTCTGAACCAAATTTAGTCCATTTTTAAGTTGAATTTTGATGTGAAACTTTCAAGGCTTTGTCTATGTCCAATTGTCCATAATCTGTGAAATTTTGAACAGATTTCGACCGGTAAAACTTTCTGAAATGATGAAAGAAGGTGTAGAAGTCAGAATATAAGCGAAATCAAGCTAAACTCTTCTTCCTGAGCTCTGATACCACTTGTAGGATCGTTGTTTGACCCGATTGAGTCGATCAGAAGAGCTTTATGTCCAGTTCAAAGGCGGAATCAGAGAACAAGACGCGAAAACAGCTTGATACTCTAATATCTGTCACTTATATTGCTTTTAACAAAGATTACAACCTTGACAGATCTCGGCAGCACTTCGTTACAATTCTGGAAGTCGTGCCAAATGAATCACCAATGCACTTCTATATAGACGGAGGGGTTTCACTTATATAACCTGTCCATATAAGCGAAATCTGATGTTATGGTTTCGCTTATATGGCATGTCCATATGAGCGACCTACTTCCTTAAATCCTAAACATCGTTTCTCGAACCTCGTGCACTGAATATCCTATTCTATCCCATTCTAATACATGATACAAGACGAAGTCAATAGACGTAATGCACTAACACGATTCGGTAGAGCTCGGTGACAAGTAGTTTAGTTACCGCTTTTAATTAGAAACTTGTAAAATATTCTGTGTTAGGAATATTGTAGAATGCACGCTAGCAAGTCAAGTCTTAGAAACGACATCACGAAGTCGTATATAGCTAGCTTTGCACAGGAATATCCAGGTGAGTTCATAACCCCACCTTTTTACGGATTTACATTTTTCTAAATGTTTTTGGGGTGGAAAGACATGCACTTTTTGCAAAGGATACAAGAATTACATATTTCTAAACCATTTTACAAGCGTATTTTTCGAAATATGCATACACACGAATTCTAGTTTTCTAAACTACGGGAAAATACAAATACAAGAGTTTACAAGATAAAAATGTTACAATGTTTACAAATGGTATGATACAAAAACAAGAAGCACTCTTGGTGAGAACGAGTACCAAGTATGATGCGTTTTAAGGAATGATACAAGAAGTGATATGAGAAATGATACGAGAAAGCGTGTCACGAATATGGTACTATAAGCACCATTAATCAACAATATACCTAGACCGCAGAACAAAATGTTAGATCTAACGGGTTTCGGGCAGCCACACTCTCGGTGAGAACGAGTACCGAGTAGTGCTTTTGTGTCTCAGAATCGATAACTAGAAAAATGACTATGGTTTGGTTGCTGCCTTTGTCGTGTCACATGTTAATGGCCTTGCAACCCATTGACAACCTTGATACATACAGAAATATGTGAGCTATACAAGAATACTTGATTTATACAAGAGTACGTGAATTATACAAGAATACGTGATTTATACAAGAATACTTGATTTATACAAGAGTACATGAATTATACAAGAATACGTGATTTATACAAGAGTACGTGATTTATACAAGAATACATGATTGATACAAGATACATACAGAAATACTTGATTTATACAAGATACATACAGAAATACTTGATTTATACAAGATACATACCATGTTTTCATACAAAGTTTCCGTATAACATGACAAGAAAATGATTTCAAATTCGTTTTCTCAACAATACTTCAAAAACCGGTTATTCAAAAAGATTTATTTCAAATCTTTTACAAGCAAACTATGAACTCGCTCAACTTTATGTTGACTTTTTCGCATGTTTCTTTCTGAGGTTACTTTTTAGAATTTATGGCACGGTTGGAATTGGAGGACCATTGGAGATACGAGTACTCAGTGGCGTTCATTTTCTAAAAGACTTAGCTTATTTGCTTCCGCTGTGCAATGAAGATACCAGTCCAGTCACGCCAATGCTCTGATATTTCGGGGTGTGACAGATTGGTATCAGAGCTATAGGTTACAACGAATTAGGTTTCTGTTGTGATACCTAGGCTCTAACCTCACTTTTCTTTGGGAACTTAGAATATTAAAACCTGAATGCATACAGAACACATAGTACTCGAATATGGTCTCCAACCGTTGCCGAAAAACAAAACAGTCAAGATTTTGCTTTCAAACATATGCTAGAGTGGTGTTTTACACACGGTACATAAAACAATTACATACTGTACATAAAACTCTGAGAGTTTAGGAAACATGCCTTTAAGACCTTCGGAAACTCATGTTGAAGTTCATTAAAGGTCATCACGTAGGAACCACGTTTATTAACTCGGGAAAACGCCATTATTGTGTCGTCTATTCTATTTTTAACCGAGCAGGTCACCTACGCAAAACCAAGCACGGGTGTGCAAGATTTCACGAAACTCAATCTACATGACGACAGAGGTTGAAGTACGTTACATACGACTTTCGAGGAAGCGGCGGTTTGACACGCGGTCCTACAAACGACACGAGTCATGCTAAGGAAAAGATGTATGCCTCCGCATTCCCCCTAACTCAATAATGACGAATACGCTATGTTCGACATTCCATGGTAATGTCCCTTAACAACCGGTTATCACATGCAACCCCAGGTAAAGTCCTTAAATTTCTTTTATTGAAATTTCGACTTTCACATTTACTGAGTAGATTTTCGTATCTCTACTCCTCTTAATGGTCATTGTATCACGATCATTTCTTTCAGTATAGCGAATACTCATTTGCTTCATTTCGTAAAAATTCATATGTTACGCATGCATCGTTTGTTACGCATGTGGTTTCGTTTCGAATAAGCGTTTCAACAAAGTTCAAATATTATTTCGCTAAATCTAATTATTGATTTGTGATACGAATGACCCGCATTATTGTAATTGTTGGTTTCCTTGTCATCAAGTTAACACATTTTCTTGAAATTTCTTTTCAAGTTACATACATGGTTTTTCGTTGTGACCATGCCGAAAGTTTTCTTGCCGATACATGTATTTATTGTCGGCTTGCGCCGAAATCAAATTCAATTGTTTGAACTTGTTCATTACACATATTCAATTCAAGACACCATATGATGAATTGAAAACATCATTTTCGAATTCGTTTTAACAAGCGTTTCATTGTTCCGAGTCGTAGTAGATTTGTTTGGTCTACGACTCCATTAAGTCGTTTGATTACTATGACACCTTGTGGTGTCAGTACAAACTTGTAGCTTGGGCTAACCATGATTGAGCGTTTTATGCAAAACACAGGTGATACTTGTTCGATTACCGCTACATTTGAATTGTTTCATTCACTACGACACCTTGTGGCGTCGGTATAACCTGCAGCTTGCGCTGATCACGATCGAGCGTTTCATGCAAACTATTACATTTGAGCTTGTTGAATCTAAGTTCATTTATTGGATGCGATCATTTCTAGAATTCATTTGCATCTTGTGATACGTCCTTGAATTCACATCATTCAAATAAGTCTTGATTCGATTTCATGATCGTTCACTTTGGTATTATTCGTATTTACTTACGCATAACGTAACTCTAAGGAGTTGACGTAGTCTAAATTTCGAGGATGAAATTTTATTAACAGGGGGAGAATGTGACAACCGGTGATTTATGGCTCTAATTACGCAATTAAAAGATGATTAAAACGATGATAAACTTTTTTTATGATGCAAATTAACTTAATCAGGCCTTTGGAGTGCCCAGGAACGTTTACTCGACTATACAGTGCGCATACAGTGGTTTACAGAGAAACCTGCTGAATATTTTGCGACAAGAACTGATACTGACAACGCCGACAAATATTAAAT
Organism: Helianthus tuberosus; assembly: GCA_030545235.1. NCBI lineage: Eukaryota > Viridiplantae > Streptophyta > Magnoliopsida > Asterales > Asteraceae > Helianthus > Helianthus tuberosus. The sequence continues at coordinate 40,068 of JARYGA010043467.1, forward strand.
TTTTACGATATATTCTAGCTTCGTAATTAAATTTTAGCAATCGTAGTTGAAACCGGCTTGAAGAACGAATTAAAGACGACAACGATGTAATTTTTCGCGATTATTACCGCTATCGACGCACGGACGCCGACATTATTTTTACACATATTTAACTCTGAAATACTATTTTACTAGGCCACGGTGATTTTGGTTTTAAAAACGTATCTCGTAGGAATTACGGGCCACTTACACATGAGATGGGCTTGTGGGCCCAGGGCCCAAGCCCAAAACCCACAAGCCTAAACCTGCACATAATGCAAAATCTTATCAAGTTTCTATAAAATCTTACTAAGATTCACAAATCTTAGTAAATCTATATAAAATCTTTATAAAATCCTTTCAAGATTTCAACAAGATCTTTAGAGATCTCAAACATGCCTATAAAATACCCTCACCTCCTTGTCTACACCCACACCCTCACTTGTGTGCAACTAAATTAAACACTCAATGAAGTCTGCCTCTCTCTCTCGATTTCAAATAGGCAGACAACATAATCTTCCACTCTCCTCTCCTTGCTCATAATACACACACATGAACACAACACAAAACAAAACCTCATCTTCTAAAATTTCTCTCTAATATACACACACAAAGGTCGATCAGAACCTTACCTTTTCAAATTGGAACACACCCACTCACAACAGACCACAGCCGCAACATACTCACCTGTCTCCTATCCCTCTCCGGCGACCGGAGGAGTTCCGATGACTGCTACAACTCCGACAAACACCCCCCCGATCCTGTTTATCCGACACACACAGCCCCCCCTCTTGATGACTGATGCGGCGGTGTGAGGTCCCGACGACGAGAAATGAGAAAGAAAGTAGGGTGGTGGCAGCGGCGTCGGCGACGGCAACGCCGCCGTGATTGGCGGCGACAGTGGACGACGGTGACGGCAAGCCGCGGTGGAGGTGCAGGTTGTTGTCGCTCAGTCTTGGTTCAACTCAGTCGGGTAATTCCTGTTCCAGTTCAGATTTGGTCTGTTTCGGGCTCGGGTTTGAGTATGGTTTGGGTCACGACCGCGGTTCGGGTGATGTTCGGGTCGGATCTAGTCAACAGTGGTTAAGTGGGTTCTGTGCGGGTTAGATTTGGGAGTTACGGCTCCCTCGGTTCACTCGCGGTTCAGACTTGATGGTTTGGTTGTTCGGGTTATGTTACTGCTCGGGTCTCGGTTCGGGTCAAGCAGCTTGGTCAGACTCAGTTTCGGGATCGGGTTGGCTCGGTCAAACCCGAGTCAACTCGGTCAACTCAGTCCGCGGTTCGACGCGAAAGATTTGGTAAAGATTAACGACGTGTTTAATACTTACGTTATATTTTTAGTTTTAATACTTACGTGTGAAACGAGCTCGAAACGATTAACTATTAGTTCATATCTTAAATTATTCGTCAAGATTATTACGAATATTGATTACATTTTTTGAATATTGATTGATTTTGAAAAATAACGACAACTTGCGTTGTCGGGGGCGTCCAAAAACAGAGGAAACTCTGCCCGCTTTTCGAGAAAATCCGTAATATACAATGCGTTTTATCATAAAATAAAACTTTTGGATTCAAATATTGTGTTATAAAATTTCGTACAACGACACTTTATAACTTACAAAAACGACGATGAAGCAAACTATTATACAAAATAAATATAGTTATTATATTTAAACTCGAATCTTTTTAAAAATAAATATATTTTATATACTTATTTCAAATACCGTACAACACGAATTCTTTTATAACAATAGATATATTTTATATTTATTTCAAACGTCAAGCGACTCATATTCGTTTGTGAAAATAAATATAGTATATATTTATTTTAAACATGCAACAACTCGATGATACTTTCGCAAAATAAATATAACTTTTTATATTTATTACAAACGCTGAAACGGCGTATACGTATATTATGGCAAATATATCCAAGACACAATATATATATTACAAGTTTATTATATATTACTTTCGTGCGAATATTCCTATATACACAAATGACTTCTCGGGGCGACAAAGAATAACGTAATCATTTTTATTAAGTTAACAACTTATCGTCGAATCGTTCAGTTAACGATTCGGTAGAGCTTGGTGACAAGTAGTTTAGTTACCGCTTTTAATTAGAAACTTATAAAATATTCCGTGTTAGGAATATTGTAGAATGCACGCTAGCAAGTCAAGTCTTGGAAACGACATCACGAACTCGTATATAGCTAGATTTGCACAGGAATATCCAGGTGAGTTCATAACCCCACCTTTTTACGGATTTACATTTTTCTAAATGTTTTTGGGGTGGAAAGACATGCACTTTTTGCAAAGCATACAAGAATTACATATTTCTAAACCATTTTGCAAGCAAGTTTTAACTGACACAAATGGTTTACGAAAAGCTTATGTTTTATACCGGTTTTTCAAACAAGCGTATTTTTTGAAATATGCATACACACGAATTCTAGTTTTCTAAACTATGGGAAAATACAAATACAAGAGTTTACAAGATACAAATGTTACAATGTTTACAAATGGTATGATACAAAAACAAGAAGCACTCTTGGTGAGAACGAGTACCAAGTATGATGCGTTTTAAGGAATGATACGAGAAATGATACAAGAAGTGATATGAGAAATGATACGAGAAATCGTGTCACGAATAAGGTACCATAAGCACCATTAATCAACAATATACCTAGACCGCAGAACAAAAGGTTAGATCTAACGGGTTTCGGGCAGCCACACTCTCGGTGAGAACGAGTACCGAGTAGTGCTTTTGTGTCTCAAAATCGATAACTAGAAAAATGCCTATGGTTTGGTTGCTTCCTATGTCGTGTCACATGTTAATGGCCTTGCAACCCATTAATAACCTTGATACATACAGAAATACGTGATGTATACAAGAATACTAGATTTATACAAGAGTACATGAATTATATAAGAATACGTTATTTAAACAAGAATACTTGATTTATACAAGAGTACGCGAATTATACAAGAATACGTGATTTATACAAGAATACTTGATTTATACAAGAGTACGTGATTTATACAAGAATACATGATTGATAAAAGATACATACAGAAATACTTGATTTATACAAGATACATACCATGTTTTCATACAAAGTTTCCGTATAACATGACAAGAAAATGATTTCAAATTCGTTTTCTCAACAATACTTCAAAAACCGGTTATTCAAAAAGATTTATTTCAAATCTTTTACAAGCAAACTATGAACTCGCTCAACTTTATGTTGACTTTTTCGCATGTTTCTTTCTCAGGTTACTTTTCAGAATTTATGGCACGGTTGGAATTGGAGGACCATTGGGGATACGAGTACTCAGTGGCGTTCATTTTCTAAAAGACTTAGCTTATTTGCTTCCGCTGTACAACGAAGATACCAGTCTAGTCACGCCAATGCTATGATATTTCGGGGTGTGACACGCGGCCCGCGTGAGAGTGCATGGCGTTTATAGCTTGGTCGAGTCAATATATAGGCTTGCTGAGTCACCTGCCACGTGGTGGTCTGCCTTAGCCGGCACTCCAAGCCAGTCGTGGCCCGCGAAGGACGAGGGTAAGGAGGTCGCTCCCCGCGAGCGACTGTTGAATTTTGTTTTCCTTGATTTTTCTAAGTATAAGGGTACTTCGGGTTCGTTTATCGCGTACGGGGTATGTAAGGAACGTTTTTTGGTCCGGTTTAAGGGTTCTAGGAGGGTTGTGATATCCTTCCCACCTTGTTTTAGATCTCGTCCTCGAGGTCTACTGGAACATGTGTGGGTATTTCCTCTTTGTCTCTGACTCAAGCTCCCATGTGTATTCTGGTCCTCTCTTGGAATCCCATTTCACTTTGACCAGAACTAATCTCTTATGTTTGAGATTCTTGATCTTTCTATCCTCAATCTGAATAGGTTTATCGACAAACTTAAGTTTCTCATTTACCTCTATGTCCTTGAGAGGTATCATTAATGATTCGTCTGCTAAGCACTTCTTGAGATTATAAACATGAAACACATCATGTATTCCTGCCATTTCCTCTGGCAGTTGTAGCTGATAGGCTTCGGGTCCTATACGTCTAATAATCTCAAAAGGTCCAACATACCTGGGGCTTAGCTTTCCTCTTTTAACGAATCTGACTACTCCTTTCCATGGAGAAACTCTTAATAGTACCTTATCTCCTACTTGAAATTATAGAGGTTTTCGTCTGTTATCTGCCTAACTCTTTTGACGATCTTATATGTTGTTTCTTGCACTATCTATGGTCCAGATAATTGTTTTTCTCCAATCTCTGCCGAACAGACTGGAGTTCGGCACTTTAGTCCATAAAGTGCTTCAAAAGGTGCAGCATTAATGCTAGTATGATAACTGTTATTGAAGGAAAATTCTATTAATGGTAAATGGTCATCCCAATTTCCTCTGAAATCAATTACACAGGCTCTAAGCATATCTTCCCTCGTTTATATTGTCCTTTCGCTTTGTACATCCGTTTGTGGATGATAAGTTGTGCTTAGATTTAACCTGGTTCCCATTGCTTTTTGGAAACTTGTCAAAAAATGAGAAGTAAAACGACTATCTCTATCAGATATAATAGATAAAGGAATTCCATGTAATGAAACTTTTTCATTTACATATAGCTTGGCTAACTGTTCCATATTAAAAGTTTCTTTCATTGGCAAGAAATGAGCAGATTTGGTCAATCTGTCTACAATCACCCAGATTGTATCATTTCCTTTTCTTGTCTGGGGTAATTTGGTAACAAAGTACATTGTTATCAATTCTCATTTCCATATTGGCATTTCTAACTTTTGCAATAATCCTGAGGGTTTCTGATGCTCAGCTTTAACTTGTGAACAAGATAAACATTTAGCAACGTAATTTGCTATATCCTTTTTCATTCCTATCCACCAGAAATTCTTTCTTAGATCTTGATACATCTTGTCACTTCCGGGATGTATCGTATACTTAGACTTATGAGCTTCTTCTAGAATTATGTGGCGTAGGTTTCCTTGTTTAGGTATCCATATCCTTTTCTTATGGAACTTCCAAATTCGATTTGTTCCTTGTTCTAATTCCTTAATCATTCCTTTTAAACGTTCAGCATCGTCTTTGATTGCTGTTTCTTGTACTTCTCTAATTTGATTATTTATATCTACTTGTAGATTTAATCTGAGAGAACGTACTCGTTTCGGCTTTTTATGATACTTTCGACTTAAAGCATCAGCTACTAAATTAGCCTTCCCAGCATGATACTAAACATCACAATCATAATCACTAAGAACTTCCATCCAGCGTCTCTATCTCATATTTAAATCTTTTTGCCCAAAAATGTATCTTAAACTCTTATGATCTGTGAAGGCAACGAATTTATTTCCATATAAAAAGTGTCTCCAAATCTTAAGGGCAAAAACTATGGCTCCTAACTCTAGATCATGGGTTGTGTAATTCTCTTCATGTTTCTTAAGTTGTCTAGAGACATAAGCTATAACCTTTTGACGTTGCATCAACCCACATCCATATCCTAACTTGGACTCATCACAATAGACTATAATGTCTTCAGTTCCTTCTAGTAATGCAAGTATGGGTGTGTTGGTTAACCTTTGCTTAAGAATCCTAAAAGCTTCTTCCTGCTTCGGTTCCCATTCAAACTTAACTGATTTACAGGTCAGTTTGGTTAATGGAAGGGCTATTCTAGAGAAATATTGGATAAACTGTCTATAGTATCCTGCCAGTCCAAGAAAACTTTGTACTTCTGTTGGTGATTCAGGGACTTTCCAGTTAGTAATCGCCTCGATCTTTGTGGGATCCACATGAATTCCTTCATGATTAACCAGATGTCTAAGGAATTGCACTTCTTGTAACCAAAATTCACATTTTGAGAATTTAGCATAAAGCTTCTCTTTTTTCAATAATGTTAGAAGTGTAAGCAGATGCGCTGCATGTTCCTCTTTACTCTTAGAGTAAATTAGAATATCATCTATAAAGACAATTAAGAATTATCAAGGTATGGTTTACATAACCTGTTGATCATGTCCATAAATGCAGCTGGGGCATTGGTTAAACCAAATGGCATGACGGTAAATTCATAATGACCGTACCTTGTTTTGAAAGCAGTTTTAGGAATGTCCTCTTCCTAGTACTTTCAATTTATGATATCCTGAGCGTAAATCTATCTTAGAAAAGAATAGAGCTCCTTGAAGTTGATTGAACAGATCACCGATTCTCGGTAGTGGGTACCGATTCTTAATCGTAACCTTGTTCAATTCTCGGTAATCAATGCACATACGCATCGATCCGTCTTTCTTCTTAACAAACAACACCGGTTCTCCCCACGGTGATGAACTTGGTCGTATAAAACCATTGTCAAGAAGTTCATCCAATTGGTTCTTCAGTTCCTGCATCTCCGTTGGTGCTACTCGATATGGTGCTTTGGCAATCAGTGTCGTTCCTGGAAATAGGTGAATCCTAATTCAACCTCTCTATCAGGCGGCAATCCAGGTAACTCTTCTGGAAAAACGTCTGAGAATTTAGATATTATGGGAATATCTTTTAATTCTTTTCCTTTAGTATTAATGATTACAAAAATCATATATACTAATCCTCCTTTCCTTTCATAACTTGCGACTTTCATCATAGAGATGAACTTTGTCGATCTGGTTGGCTTATTTCCTTTGATCGTGATCTTTTCACCACTTGGTGTAATTACTTGTACTGTCTTTTGATCACATAAAATACTGGCACGATTGGCTACCAACCAATCCATTCCTAATACAACATCGAATCTGGCCAGATTCATTGGGTAAAGGTTAGCAAAGAAATGATGGTTTAGAATTTATATTCTGGCACCCTGCAAGATTTCGCTTATCTTAACAGATTCTCCGTTTGCTGTCTCTACCATACAATCTTGTTGAAATTTGACTAAGGGTTGGTCAAGAAGTTTGTAGAAAGAAGTATTGATAAAACTTTTGGCAAAAATATCATTAACTAAGAATGTACCGGCAATCCCGTCTGGAATCATCTTGGCTTCTTCAGCTGTCAGAACAAATGCTCTGGCATTTTTCTTAGGTCCTTCAGTTGTCTTAGCTTTGTTGGTTATGATTACAACTAGTTTCGGACAGTTCGGTTTTATGTGATCAGCTTCTCCACAATTGTAGCATATCCTATTATTAGGTTTCGATCGATATTCTTCTTCCTTATGTCCTGGCTTCTTGCAAAAATTGCAAAAACCTTGCACATCTCCCAATGCTTCTTTTTGCAATTCTTGCAGTAAGGTGCAGAGGAAGAACCCATACCTCTCCCACGGTACTGAAATTCTTGGGTAAGTTTCTGAGCTAGGTTCTTTCTCTGGTTTTTCTTCTTGA
>JARYGA010043468.1:0-52165 GCA_030545235.1 Helianthus tuberosus
TATCAGTCAACATACATAGCAGAAATGTAATGTAAATCAATGTACTAAGTATGCACACAATGGACATACATAGCATGAAATGTAATGAAATCATGTACTATAATGTACTAACAAACATAGCCGGTATATGATGTGTAAACAGGAAAGCATGAAAGTAACAAGTAGGCACATGTGTTTCACCCCAAAACAGTTTGGAAAACAGTAAAAGAGGGGTTCTATGTACTCACTTGAGGTTACTCAGTAGTCCTGGAGTGACAACCAAACAATGGTAGAGATCACGGAATCAAACGGCACCTAATATAGGTAACTATGTTAATAAACCGGACCTAAATCGGAAGATCGGGTAGCATGAGGGTTTGTAAACCAAACGAGTATGGAGACTCGTGTAATATGGTTCAACAAAGCCTACATACTAAATGAAACCTAACATAATTGTTTACGATCCATTATGACCCGTTTAGGTAGCTTATGCTACTTTAACGCGTCGTTTGCGTGAAACGCGTTCGGGCCGCCTAACTAGTCCTATGACAAGTAGAATATGCCTAAACATGTTACATAATCAGTTATGTGACAAAGGTTTAGGTTACATATGCTTAATTACCAATTATACATGAAAAGGGTATTCTGGTAATTTACCTAAGGCATATAAACTACCTATCATACAACTACTCAAACGATGTGACCATAGGGTATAACCTCGGAAGGTTATTCCCTACCTACTATGGTCACCTAATGTGTTTGGTCGGATCCTAATGATCGACCAAATGGGTCGGGTTCGAGGTATAAGCGATTTATTAAATCGCTTACCCTACGCCCCTAGACAACGTGGTAATCAGTAGGCATAGTCCTAAGGGACTATAACCAACGTGATTACACTCACGTTGTGAAGTTCAAACGAACTTCGCATTGACCATAAACTGGTCAATGCAGAAAGTCAAACAAAGTTTGACTTTCAGACTTTCAGACTCGAAAAGCAATAAAAGAACGAAAGAATACTATTCAAAAATCTCAGGTATGAAACAATAGTTTCAACTTAGAGTTTCTCAAATCACAATTCTAGTGATTTGAGCAATGGGGGGCATGGGGTATTTATAGTTTTCGGTCCACCGTTAAGATCGTTTCATGGAAAACGTGCCTTAATCCCACCCGTACAAGTGTCGGGACCTTATGGTAGCTCAAATTGATCCTTATCACCTGACTAAGCATTTTAGAATGTGTGGTGGTGGATCAAACAGCTGCAATCTGTTGTTAAATGCACTGAATCTGGTCTGAGCAAGGCTAGCGCACCGTTACAATAAAAGTGTAGAGGTGCGCTAGGCCTTAGTTTGGCAGATTTACACTTTTGGTCCCTGTCATGCATTCAGCCCATTTTCGACACGTTTAAGGCCCGTTAACCCCATTTCAAAGCTCTAAAATGAAGTTAAAGTATAGGGAACTTAAAATGTGTTCAAAAATATCTCGGATGTCGGTTCGTTTGGCCGTACGGTCGCGATGTTCGGTTAATTACGACGGAATGCGCACAAGCGCGAAAAACGATCCAAATGACGCGACGAATGGATTTTTCTTATGCCAAACACTAAAATAAAATATTTTAGTGCTTACATAAATTTTTGGATGTCCGGAAGTATTCAGAACGTAAGTTATGCGCAAAAATGCAAACTTGTGCACTTTTTGACACTTTTAGTCCCTGAATGACCCAAAAGTTTGTTTTAGCATACCGAACCCCTCAAAGCCTATTTCTAAGCTATGTAAAGGATATTTATGGTATGTTTAACTTATGGTCATGTTCCGGAATGTCTGTTACAGTTCAAATTGGCATACTTTCGCAGTTTGTCAAGTTTAGCCCCTGTAGGCGAATTAACTTGTTCTTGCCATACCAAAGCCTTTAAAACTTATTTCTAAGTTATGTAAAGGTTATTTAAGGTATGTTAAGTATATGTTGATGTTCTGGAGTATTTGTCATATTAAATTGGTTACGTTTACGCATCAGTTAGCGTATAACTCTCCAGAAAGCGATGTAGAGTTTGAAATTGGATAAAAGTCAAAACATGAAAAATGTAAAACACAACCAAACAAACATTGGGATCAAATAACATTGTTTTATTGATAACTGAACTGTTCATAATGGTTACAAACACAGTTGTTACAGTCTCCCCTACTTGTGGAAATTTCGTCCCGAAATTTATTTAGAGGAACTCGTGGGAAAAGATGCGGATATTTCGCCTTCATTTGATCTTCGCGTTCCCAAGTAAACTCAGGTCCACGTTTAGCTTCCCAGCGAACTTTGACCAAAGGAATACGCTTGCGTTTAAGCCACTTGACTTCACGTTCCATGATTTCCACTGGTTTCTCAACAAATTTCAGTGTTTTGCCAACACGAATTTCGTTAAGCGGTATGTGGAGGTTCTCATCAGCTAAACACCTCTTGAGATTGGATACGTGAAAAGTTGGATGAACATTTCCAAGTTCAGGAGGTAACTCAAGTCTGTAGGCTACCTTTCCGATTCTTTCGACGATCTTGAATGGTCCAACGTATCTAGGTGCAAGTTTTCCTTTCTTTCCAAATCTGATCACACCTTTCCAAGGTGAGACCTTAAGTAATACTCGATCACCGACTTGAAATTCCAAGGGTTTGCGTTTTGGACCCGCGTAACTCTTCTGACGGCTCATAGCTGTCTGAAGGTTATCGCGAACTTTCTTGACCTTGTCAGTTGTCTCTAAAATGAGGGCAGGTCCAGTAAGTTGAGCCTCGCCGATCTCATTCCAGCAGACTGGTGAACTACATTTTCGACCATAGAGAGCCTCGAAATGAGCCATTTTGATGCTGGTGTGATAACTGTTGTTGTAGGAGAATTCAATCAACTTAAGATGTGAATCCCAACTACCACCAAAATCGATCACACAAGCTCTAAGCATATCCTCCAGAGTCTGGATTGTTCTCTCAGATTGACCATCCGTTTGCGGATGATAAGCTGTGCTCAGATTAAGTTGGGTCCCCATAGCAGATTGCATGGTTCTCCAAAAATGAGAAGTGAAACGAGCATCTCTGTCAGAAATGATGTTCAAAGGAACACCATGTCGAGCTACAATTTCATCCACATAGATTTGTGCAAGTCTGTCAGCAGGAAAATCCTCACGGATTGGCAAGAAATGTGCTGACTTAGTAAGACGATCAACAACTACCCAGATGGCATCAGGACCTTTCTTAGTGCGTGGAAGTTTGGTAACAAGATCCATAGTAATGTTTTCCCATTTCCAAACTGGGATCTCTGGTTGCACCAATAAACCAGATGGACGCTGATGTTCAGCCTTAACCTTAAGACAAGTAAGGCATTTTGATACGTATAAGGCAATGTCTTTCTTCATACCAGGCCACCAATAGTGAATACGAAGATCCTTATACATCTTATCTGAGCCCGGATGAATAGAATAACGAGACTTATGGGCTTCATCCATAAGCAAGGTACGAAGATCATCCTGGCTTGGGACCCACAAACGGTCCATGAAGTAATACAATCCATTGTCCTTCATTTCCAGAGCAGGTGTTATGTGATAGGGAAATTCCTTATCCATCAAACCCTGTGAAACACAAGATTGTTGCGCCTGAGAAATGCGTGCTTGGATATCGGATCGAGCTTGAATAACAGATTGAACATGTACACAATGAAGCATAGTACATTCCTTACGACTCAATGCATCAGCTACGACATTCGCCTTACCAGGATGGTAGCGAATTTCGCAGTCATAGTCGTTTAGAAGCTCCACCCAACGTCGTTGCCTCATGTTGAGTTCTTTCTGGTTGAAGATATGCTGAAGACTTCTGTGGTCAGTGAAAACCACACATTTTGTACCGTACAAATAGTGTCTCCAGATCTTTAGAGCGAAAACAACTGCACCCAACTCAAGATCATGAGTGGTGTAGTTCTTCTCATGTATCTTCAACTGCCTCGATGCATAAGCTATGACTTTGTTCCTTTGCATCAGAACACAGCCAAGACCCAGTTTCGATGCATCACAATACACGACAAAATCATCGTCACCCTCAGGCAATGATAGAACAGGCGCATCGCAAAGCTTCTGCTTCAAGTGCTGAAAAGCTTCCTCTTGTTTGAATCCCCAATCAAAGGGTTTGTTCTTCTGAGTTAGAGCAGTTAAAGGAACTGCAATCTTTGAGAAGTTTTCAATGAAGCGGCGGTAATAACCCGCTAGACCAAGAAAAGAACGAACTTCAGTAGGAGTAGAAGGTGTATCCCAATCCTTAATCGCACTGATCTTGGAGGGATCTACATGAATACCTTGTCCGTTGATAATATGTCCTAAAAATTGAACTTCTTTAAGCCAGAATTCACACTTGGAGAATTTGGCGAAAAGTTGCTCTTTCTTTAGGAGTTCCAGAGTAAGACGAAGATGTTGCTCGTGATCAGCTCGCGTCTTAGAGTAAATCAAGATGTCGTCAATAAAAACAATGACGAACTGATCCAAATAAGGTTTGCAGACCCTATTCATTAAGTCCATGAAAATAGCCGGAGCATTAGTCAAACCGAATGGCATGACTGTGAACTCATAATGCCCATAACGAGTACGGAACGCTGTCTTGGGAATATCTTCTTCATGCACGCGAAGTTGATGATATCCAGATCGCAGATCAATCTTCGAGAAATAAGAAGCGCCCTGTAACTGATCAAAGAGATCATCAATGCGAGGTAGGGGATATCGATTCTTGATGGTAAGCTTGTTAAGCTCACGATAATCGATACACATCCTAAAAGATCCATCCTTCTTCTTGACAAAAAGAACGGGAGCACCCCAGGGTGAAAAGCTAGGACAGATAAAACCTTTGTCAGAGAGCTCCTGAAGCTGCTTGGACAACTCTTGCATCTCAGATGGTGCAAGACGATATGGAGCCCTGGCAATGGGATTTGCACCAGGTACGATATCAATGCGGAACTCGACTTGGCGTGCTGGAGGTAGACCAGGTAAGTCTTCAGGGAATACCAGAATATTCCCGAACGACAGGAATGTCTGAAATAGAATTACCCTTGCCTTTATCTTCTGTAACATGTGCTAAGAAAGCCACATAGTTCTTCCGCAGATATTTCCGAGCTTTAAAACAAGACATGAGCTTGAGGCCACCAGACGGTTTCTCACCTTGAACCTGTAGGATCTCGCCTGTTGAAAGCGGCACATGAACAATCTTCTCAGAACAAACTACCTCTGCGTGATGCTTAGATAACCAATCCATACCCACAATGACGTCGAAGCTTCCAAGTTGCATAGGCGCGAGGTCAATAGGAAAAAGATGATCGTTAAGGTTCAGCTGGCAGTTGCGTAGAACAGAATCAAGAATAATGGGTTCACCACTAGCAACTTCTACTGTCAAAGGTTTACCTAGTTTTGTTCTAGACACTCGAAGCATTGGCTCAAAAGACAATGATACAAAACTCTTATCGGCACCCGGATCAAAGAGAACAGATGCAGGCTGATTATTAATAAAGAACGTACCGTTCACCACGTTATCATCCGCCTGCGCCTCTTGGGCATTCATGTTAAAGGCTCGGCCTCGAGCCGGAGCCTAATTCGGATTCTGGTTGGCTAGCCTTGGGCACCGGTTCCTGTAGTGGGTCAGATCCCCACAATTGTAGGACGAACCAGGAGGAAAATGAGGTCGTGCAGCTTGGCCTTGTTGCTGAGCAAGAGGCTGAGCAACTTGTTGAGCTTGGTTCTGAACTGCCTGGTTCTGGTTAACAGGAATGCGACAAGTAGCGGCAAGATGACCAGATCTTCCGCAGCTGGTGCACTGACGACACTGGAGATGTGGTTGGTGATGGCCGTTACACCTGTTGCACAAAGGTGCATTGCCAAAATAAGGCTTCTTGGCAGGTGGTTGCACAGGCTGATTTGGTGCAGCTTGAGTCTGTGCAATAACAGCATAGTTTTGGGAAGCCTTTCGCTTCCTAGACCCTCTTGCGGAACTCGAATTCTTTCCCTTCTTGTTTTCACCTTTCTTACCATCCCCTTTGTCAGATGCCTGCTTCTTACCCTTGTCACCCTTCTTATGCAGCTTTCCCTTACGAATCTGCGACTCAGTCAATGTCGCTGATAACTCGATCGCCTGACGGAGTGTGGCAGGGTCACTACCAGTAAGGATGTCTTGCACTGAGTCAGGTAGACCGTCGATGTACCTTTCGATGGCCTTGTCGAGTGGGGTAACCATAGTCGGGCAAAGCAGACTCAACTCCTCAAACCTGTCAGTATATGCCCTGTGCTCACCACTATCTTGCTTCAAATTATCAAACTCTTTCTCCAAAGCTCGCTGCTCATGACGAGGACAGAATTCCCTCATCATAAGGGCTCTAAGTTCAGCCCATGTCTGCGCGAGAGCAATCTCAGCACCCCTATCTCTCATAACCCCGTTCCACCATGTCAAAGCCCTCTTCTGAAATACGCTCGAAGCAAACTCGACTTTGCGATTGTCAAGACACTGCACGTGGCGGAAAGTATTCTCAATGCTCTCAAACCACTGAAGAAGCCCAGTCGCTCCCTCAGAACCACTAAACTTGAGTGGTTTAGTCGAGTTAAAATCCTTGTATTTGCACGGACCATTGTTGTTGTTGTTGGCTTGTTGCCATTGAGCAAATAGATTTGGGAATTGAGCAGCCATCTGCTGCGCAATGATTTCTGCCAGTTCGGCAGTCGCTATTTGGTTCTCGCGTCGAGGAGGCATTCTAAAAGAGGAAAACATGAAAGGAAACGAGTGAGATGATTGGATGAAGAGAATGAGATGAAACAAAATCAACAAAAGCAAAGATGGTGGTCATTCGTCCGCATTACCAAGTAAACAAACGACACACAGTGACTAATCAAAGTAAATGGATCAAAAATAATGTATCGCGAAGACATGCTCGCCTATAAGTGAACACTCATCCCAGGAATTCCCAGGTAAGCACAACTGGTCTCGCGTCTGATGAGATATATACGAAGTGCTTGCCTAGATAGAAAACCCAGAATACAGGCATTCACCCTTCCAGTTTGCACGTGTTCACATTATTTAAAACCCAAAACGTTGACGAGATTTTGAAAATTTGAAGGCACAAGGCCAAAAATTTTAGTTAAACAGGAAGGGTTCAAAACCTTACAAAAGAGGATTCAAAACCATGTAATAAATCATTCAAAAACAGATGATTGTTTTTCAAAAATAATCGTTTCGGAAAAAAAATTTGGTTCTTGTCTTGATAATCACCTAAGGATAGGTGATGTACATGTTTTAAGATCTAAACACAAGGTAACTCGTGTTAGGGTCCTAGAAAGGTTATAGTCTAGGTCAAAGCATTACTAATAACCTAATTCCCTATAACCATTGGCTCTGATACCAACTCTTCTGTCACACCCCGACCACGTATAACATACAGAACGTGGCGGAAAACGTCGGGGAGTGTTGTAACAGAATTAATTGTTTCATAACCATGGCATACAAAGTGGTATTTTATTTATAAAACAAGAGTTTCATTGTCTTAAACAGTAAACAAAGAGTTTAGAACATAATTAAACATAGTCTAGCTTCATTTTAAGTCTCTAAGGCACAGGTCCGCCCTAGTGTCATGATCATCATCCTACGGAAAAGCACCTGAAAACACATGTGAAAGTAGGTACGTCAGCATAAAAATGCCTGTGAGATACATAGGTTTGTGAAAATAGGATTCATGACTTATAATTTTAGGAAAAATTGTTTAATAACAGTCAGTCAGTCATGAACCTTGTAATTTGATTTGTTTTGTAAATCGTTTGTAAAACAATAAGTTCAGATGATATGTATAAATAAGAGAATAATGTATGGTTAAATGGATAACCAAGTAAAATGAATTTGTATAAGATAAGTTGTTTTGTAAAACAATGTCTTGTGAAAAGTATGTTATTTGTATAAAATGTCATATGTCTAAATTGAAATGATTTAAATAACGCTACAATATGTAATACCATACAAACACTTATATATAGGAAGTACTAGCGGCGTATCCACCATGTTTGTATCATATTACACATGCCTCGTTACTTAAATCACTTAAACAAACCACCAATGTATAAAGTCTATGTTTAAACCAATAGTCAAAAGTCCTTGTATAAACCATATCAAATGTTTATAAGTCCAAAAGTAGTCAAGTAATGTGTAACAAATGTTATGTATGGTAAGTAAAATAAGACTACTTAAACCATAAGTAAAAATGTACAAAACAAAGTATTTTGAATATATCAAAAAGTTATGTTTCGCAAAGTAATACATGTTACATTGATACAAACATTTATGTGGTAAGTTAACGCATACATTCAAGCCTTGAGACAGTCGGACAACCCTTTCAGTCAAGGTTATCAAAAGTAATGTTTTCGGATTCAGTCATTCCTTACATCCAAACAAACCCGGGATGTCAGGAATGGGATTTGTCAAGTCCTATGGTACCACTACTTACTCCCGAGCGGCGTAGCAAATGTTAATGAACGTAATAAAGACCCGTTTGTGCAAACCAAATGTCATAGCAGTTGTATACATGTCATATGAAAACAATGTACTAAGTATGCTAAGTTAACATACAAAGCAGAAAAGTCTTGTAAATTAATGTGCTAGCATGCTATCAGTCAACATACATAGCAGAAATGTAATGTAAATCAATGTACTAAGTATGCACACAATGGACATACATAGCATGAAATGTAATGAAATCATGTACTATAATGTACTAACAAACATAGCCGGTATATGATGTGTAAACAGGAAAGCATGAAAGTAACAAGTAGGCACATGTGTTTCACCCCAAAACAGTTTGGAAAACAGTAAAAGAGGGGTTCTATGTACTCACTTGAGGTTACTCAGTAGTCCTGGAGTGACAACCAAACAATGGTAGAGATCACGGAATCAAACGGCACCTAATATAGGTAACTATGTTAATAAACCGGACCTAAATCGGAAGATCGGGTAGCATGAGGGTTTGTAAACCAAACGAGTATGGAGACTCGTGTAATATGGTTCAACAAAGCCTACATACTAAATGAAACCTAACATAATTGTTTACGATCCATTATGACCCGTTTAGGTAGCTTATGCTACTTTAACGCGTCGTTTGCGTGAAACGCGTTCGGACCGCCTAACTAGTCCTATGACAAGTAGAATATGCCTAAACATGTTACATAATCAGTTATGTGACAAAGGTTTAGGTTACATATGCTTAATTACCAATTATACATGAAAAGGGTATTCTGGTAATTTACCTAAGGCATATAAACTACCTATCATACAACTACTCAAACGATGTGACCATAGGGTATAACCTCGGAAGGTTATTCCCTACCTACTATGGTCACCTAATGTGTTTGGTCGGATCCTAATGATCGACCAAATGGGTCGGGTTCGAGGTATAAGCGATTTATTAAATCGCTTACCCTACGCCCCTAGACAACGTGGTAATCAGTAGGCATAGTCCTAAGGGACTATAACCAACGTGATTACACTCACGTTGTGAAGTTCAAACGAACTTCGCATTGACCATAAACTGGTCAATGCAGAAAGTCAAACAAAGTTTGACTTTCAGACTTTCAGACTCGAAAAGCAATAAAAGAACGAAAGAATACTTACGAAGGGTCCCCGAATGCTAATTTCGATTCAAAAATCTCAGGTATGAAACAATAGTTTCAACTTAGAGTTTCTCAAATCACAATTCTAGTGATTTGAGCAATGGGGGGCATGGGGTATTTATAGTTTTCGGTCCACCGTTAAGATCGTTTCATGGAAAACGTGCCTTAATCCCACCCGTACAAGTGTCGGGACCTTATGGTAGCTCAAATTGATCCTTATCACCTGACTAAGCATTTTAGAATGTGTGGTGGTGGATCAAACAGCTGCAATCTGTTGTTAAATGCACTGAATCTGGTCTGAGCAAGGCTAGCGCACCGTTACAATAAAAGTGTAGAGGTGCGCTAGGCCTTAGTTTGGCAGATTTACACTTTTGGTCCCTGTCATGCATTCAGCCCATTTTCGACACGTTTAAGGCCCGTTAACCCCATTTCAAAGCTCTAAAATGAAGTTAAAGTATAGGGAACTTAAAATGTGTTCAAAAATATCTCGGATGTCGGTTCGTTTGGCCGTACGGTCGCGATGTTCGGTTAATTACGACGGAATGCGCACAAGCGCGAAAAACGATCCAAATGACGCGACGAATGGATTTTTCTTATGCCAAACACTAAAATAAAATATTTTAGTGCTTACATAAATTTTTGGATGTCCGGAAGTATTCAGAACGTAAGTTATGCGCAAAAATGCAAACTTGTGCACTTTTTGACACTTTTAGTCCCTGAATGACCCAAAAGTTTGTTTTAGCATACCGAACCCCTCAAAGCCTATTTCTAAGCTATGTAAAGGATATTTATGGTATGTTTAACTTATGGTCATGTTCCGGAATGTCTGTTACAGTTCAAATTGGCATACTTTCGCAGTTTGTCAAGTTTAGCCCCTGTAGGCGAATTAACTTGTTCTTGCCATACCAAAGCCTTTAAAACTTATTTCTAAGTTATGTAAAGGTTATTTAAGGTATGTTAAGTATATGTTGATGTTCCGGAGTATTTGTCGTATTAAACTGGTTACGTTTACGCATCAGTTAGCGTATAACTCTCCAGAAAGCGATGTAGAGTTTGAAATTGGATAAAAGTCAAAACATGAAAAATGTAAAACACAACCAAACAAACATTGGGATCAAATAACATTGTTTTATTGATAACTGAACTGTTCATAATGGTTACAAACACAGTTGTTACATATACGCAGACTGATACAAGTATAGTTAAAAACTATATAAAAATAGTAATAATCAACCAAGGGTCTTACAATTGGTACGTTTTGTGCAATTTACTTTATAAAATTTTATAACGACTTATAAAACGTTATATTTAATTCGCTCCGTTTTTTTGTAAAATTTATATCAAAACGTAGATAAAAGTAAACACATCGCAAAACCATATTCGTATTTTTATAAAACATTATATATCGAAAGTTATAAAAGAAAAACAAAAATTTGAATTGATTAATGTAACATCACTTGTGTGGAAATAGTAAAAACTGGGCGTAAATAGTAGGACCCAACAATTAAAAACCATAATACATTGGTAATTTCATACTAATGGGGTGGTTGTCCATTGGAAAGACAAAACCTTTAAAAACCTTAGAAGGGGGAGGTCTTGAATTCAAGTCTGACGTACAAGGAAACGAGCAGGTGATTGTTTGGTGCTGGAAATCGGACTTAAACAGTCTGGATCTGCAGTCCAGTCTTGGCCAGATCTGCTCATTGATTAATGAGGTCCAGATCTCGGCTGGCTTTGATCGGTGGAAATGGCTTGGAGTCTCGGACGGGGTATTCTTAGTCAAAGCGGTAAAACGTCTTCTCAGGTTGGAAATTTCACAGGAAAACGGATTCATCCTGGATTGGTGTAAATGGGTTCCCGCCAAATGCAACATCAATGCCTGGAGAATGGAGATGGACAGACTTCCAACAGCGGTGGCGTTAAAAAAAGGAATATCCAGGTTGAAGACTCTTCTTGCCAGTTCTGTAACTCGTTTGAAGATTCTTCAGATCACATTTTCATTGCATGCCAAACCGCCTCGATTATATGGAACGACATTAGCTCTTGGTGCAAGATTCCCAACATATTCGCTTTTTCGCTTAAAGATCTCCTCCTCATCCACAAAGATCTGTGAGCTTCGGAGAAAAAGAATGATGCGGTTCACGGTATCATGTTAATCACTTGTTGGAGCATATGGCGGGCTAGGAATAGAGCTAAATTTTCTAACACTCCGGCCACGATAGAAAGTATAATTGGTGAGGTTAAGGCCTTGGGGATTTTTTTGGTATGTTAACAGATCGAAACACAAAGAAACTCCATGGGGGGGGGGGGGGATGGTGTTCTTTTGTAAATATGTAATCTAGTGGTTGTTGTCTTCGTGTCGGCCCGGCTTGGGCCGGCTTTTCGTTAGTGAAATTTACCTTTCAAAAAAACGTACAAGAGAAATAAAAAAAATTGCCGTTCAAAAAAAACATTGGTAATTTCCATAATATAAATTTGCAACAAATTGTTGCATTATGTGTTGTACCCCAAGCATGGGGGTTTTTCAAAAAAAAAATTTGTGATTTTTCATTTTTAACCTAAAAGTTTTAATCATTTGTATTTTAACACTTTTAATTTGTTTAGTTTTAACCCAAAACTTTTCATCTTTTGTAATTTAACCCAAAACTTTTTTATTTACAACTTTGGTCCCCATACTTTTTATCTTTCGCAAGTTTTTCGTTTTACGTTTCGTCCTAAATTTTGCGAGCTAATACGTCCCAACGTGCGTGTATGGTTCAACGTTTTTCGTCTATTTTTTCACATTTTACAGGTATGTCGCAATGTGTCTATTTTCCCCCTTTCGCAAGTTCGCTGCAACGGGCGGATCCTACATTGACTTAGTTATTCTTTTCTACGTTATTTTGCGAGTTAACACGGCGCAACGTGTGTGTGTGTGTGGTTCAACGTTTTTGCGTCTATTTTTTCCATGTAACAAGTTCGTCGCAACGCGTGTGTCCTAAATCGACATTGTTATTTTTTTCATGTTATATGTTTCGGTCTTATATTTCCGCATTAACACGTCGCAACTTCAGTGTTGGTGGTCACTACCAGCGGTGTGACATTGATGTTATTTGGCATAGTTTTAAGCCCCCTCCGCAACGCTGGGGTGCTTAATTCTAGTTTCGTATAAATTAACAAGATAATATTTATAAAAGTAAAGCAAAAGTCAACAAAAGGAGTAGTTGGTAAGTTGTTACGGCATCTCGCTTCCGTCAATCGAAACCCTAATCATCTTTGACTTAAAAGCAACAAGCGTTTGTACGTTAGGAATAAATGCTTGTACTACATGCCATTAATATATTAACAACCATGGTGGGTAGCCGCATAGCGGAACTCATGACCCAATTAAATTCACTTTAATTCATAATTTATTAATGTATAAAAAGCCCACATACATTGCATCAAACCCTCCACCAACATCCCGGAATTCGTCGAGATCCGGCGCCGGTCGTCGGATTTCTTCTCATTCTCCGGCAACATGATGAAGCTTTCTTCTTCCGCCGTCGCCGCCTCCGTCCTCGCCGCCTCTACAGCGGCGCTCTCCTCCTCTCATCCTTCTTCATCCGTTCAGGTACATCAGTTTTTCCCCCAAATTCTACAATTCTACGAAGATAACTGTAATTAACTAATTATTGTTGTGGTTTCAGGACCTTAGAGGGGTGAAGGGTGGCGAAATGAAGGTCGAGAAGGAGAAATTTGCACCGAGATTTGATGGGTTGAAGTTTATCGAGACATTGGTGACGGCTCACAGGTGACCGGAAGTTATTATTTATTTTCTTGATTTTCAAGCCAAAGTTGCAATCTTTTTGTTAATTTGTTTCAATTCAGGAACAATTAGATGTAGGGTTGTGACGTTTTGATTTGGTTTGATGGGGTGGATTATTGTTATTGTTATTTTTGGTATTGTTTTGATTTGAGTTACAGATCCCATTTGTTGGGCGGCGCCGAATGTATTGAAAACTATTTGAGTTTGTTGTCAAACATCTTTTCATTTAATTTGTTCGGATGTTACTTTGGATACGATTGGATCTTGTTATGAGATGTCTGTTGATCTTTGATATTACGCCATTTTCAGATGAATCTTGTGTGTGTGTAAAGCATGAGTAAATTGGGAAATGTTGCAGGCTGTGAAAAAAAAACATGGTTTTGGGTGTAGAACCCAACTCATAAGACCATCTGTATTGGGTTTATGAGCCCCACGGAGGATGTCAATGTGCCACACATGACTAAATTAAGACCATAGTCCCTTCGGGGACTATCCGCCACGTAGGCGTCACGTCAGCATGGGTGAAGGACCATCCCCTTGAGGACTACCCAATGGTGTGGAGGATAGCCCCTTTATGTATATATATGTATGTATAGTGTATGTGAGAGGAGTCAGCCCTGAGGCCAACATCCTTGTTTGACCGATTGCGCCACGACGAGCCCGGGGGCGGTGTGGGACGAGGGGGACGAAATTCCATGGTCTAAGTGTCATATTTGGCCGTAAGATCTTGTCCTATATCCGATAACTACCTGTTTGGTATTTGTCAGGTATGTACATGTTGGGTATCGGGCATATTGAGAGGTATTAGGTATATCCGTTCGTGTTTTAGAAATAGCCGTTGGGATTTTCATGTTTTCTACTTTTTTATATGATTTTCGTGTTTTCTACTTTTTTATATAATTTTATCGTTCTGTGCCTTGGGTTAATTTTATTAATTATATTTAGAGACTTCTTTCAATTTTATTATTGTTAATTTGGGTTTATTTTATCATTCGGACATAATTATTCTACAAGTTTTCGGGTTGAAAATGTTTAATCTTATAAAAAGATGGGATTTAGTAATATCAAGTATCCTATAACGAATACGGAGTTGAGCCGTAGCCCGTGCTACGGCTCATAATATTATGGTTCCACCCCTGTCCCCATGTATTCCCATCCTTTTTGTTCACTTCCAGAGCACCGTGACCTCCACAACTAGACACAAAGGTGATGTTTGTTTTTTCTGCGGGAAAAGGTCTGCAGTCTGCGGACCAAATCTGCAGGCATCTGCAGGAGAAGAGGTGGACCAAAGGTCTGCAGTCTGCAAGGAGAAGAGGGTTTGTTTTTTATTCTATAAAAAGATCTTCTCACTTCTCAACACACACAAACACACTTTACACACACAAACCTCAGTTCTCTCTCTCTGCATCACCACCGCCACAACCATCGGTTACCCACCCCCGTCGCAACCACCCACCCCCGTCGCAACTACCCACCCCCGTCACACTCTCCTCCATCGATCTCTCTCTCTCTCTCTCTCTGCCTTCATCACCACCACCAAGCACAACCGCAAACCCACCACCACCACCACCGTCACCACTACACCACCGCCACCACCGTCACCACTACACCGATCTCTCTCTCTTCTTTCTCTCTCTCTCTCTATCTCTCTCTCTCTCTCTCTCTACGGTAGCAGAGATCGAGAAGGGTATGTAGCAGAGATCGATTTGGGGGTTTTGTTCGATTTGGGGTTTTTGTTCGATGATGGTCTCCGATGACGATGATGGTCTCCTGCCGCCCCCCTCTCTCTCTCTCTCTCTAGTCTCTACGGTATGTCTCTCTCACCGATCTCTCTCTCTCTTCTTTCTCTATCTCTCTCTCTACGGTCTCCCTCTCTCCCTCCAATGATGGTGGTGGTGGTGATGTATCAGGTGGCGGTGGTGGCGGAGATGTGGTGGTGGAGGTGGTGACGGGGATGTGGGGGTGGAGGTGTGGAAGAAGAGGTGTGTAGCAGGAAGAGGGTAGAAGAGGTCTTGAAGACCTTTGAAGACATTAGGCCACATCTGTTTGAGGTAGAGGTCTTGAAGACCTTTTTTTAAAAAGCACTTCAAGAAAACAAACGGTCTGCAAAATAAAAAGTCTGCGCGCGTCTGCACGGTGCAGACAAAAGACATCAGGAAGACCTTTTAGCAAAAAAAAAAAAACAAACAACACCAAACTATTAATCACACTTTTAAGTCTGCCTACCGTCTTTAACCACAACCACAATTTTCCAACCAAACCCCAATTTTATTTCTACCCTATTTATCCTAACCACAACCACTAGTTTCCAACCAAACCCCAATTTTATGTATACCTTCTTTACCCTAACCACAACCACTATTTTTCTACCAAACTCCAATTTTATGTCTACTCTTTTTACCCAATTTTTGAGGGGGTATTCCAGTTTAAAACCGAGTATGGGTTACTTTTATAACTTTTTGTGGGTGGGACAGGTATGTTTATTTGATTATCCAAAAACTGCTTACTCTCGTCGAAATGATTATAATTTTATAAAAGTATTATTACAATAGCGGTGAGCATTAAACATATTTGATCAAGAAACCCGAGAAAAACCAAAGAGACCAACCATTGCTTTGTAATTGCCTTTTTTCGTGTGAAATGATATTGTCGACCAACCAAATATACCCTAATTGGGGCGGCCCTCTGTCTTGGAAGCTTAATGTAGTTGGTTTTGAGACAGTTTGGTTCAAACCTGACTAAAATTGTAAAACCCAAACTTAATAACAAAAAAAATACTAAACTTAATATTGTTAGTGAAGAACCAAAGAATCGTGTTTAGGCCGGAGCCTGTAAACGAGGGTTTGGATCTTGTAAGTGAGATTGGAGAACAGTCCTGCAAAACAGAAAACCGTTAGGCTCGCCGCAGAGATGGGAGGGCCCCTCTGCGACCACCCTCCGGCGTGAGGATAAGTATTGATAGAGAGAGAAAGTAGAGAGAGAAAATAGGGACGAAGGTTCAGAAAATCGTACTTGGCTTTGTACTTGATGGGATATTTATAGTAGTCAACTGAGATGACGTCATTCGTCCAGACGCACTTAAATGGAGGTTCGTCTCCGGAGGTACTCGATGAGGAACGTACATGTTTCAGATGCCCGTTCAAGTGGAGTCCGGTTCGTCCCAAGGATCATGTCCGGCCTCGGATATGTATCTTCAAGTCCCCCAGTTTGTTAAGTCTCGGTAGAGACTTAGCAAAATGTTGCTTCAGGTTTTGTTTTATTCGGATGACGTGTCGCCGTTGGAGTGGTCTGAGTTGATGACGTGGAGTGTTTTAAATGGCGATGATGTAGCGTGGGTGACTTTTGTGACTTGACTGTCAGTCACCCACCCGTGACGGTAGTAAGTCCTTGTGTTGGAATTCGTGGGAAGTGACGGTTTGATATGACCGCCCCTAACCGACTTAAATCCATTATAAAATCAGTTTTTACCACTTCACTTTTACTCTTTTTTCCTCTCATCTCTTTCATCTTCTCTGCTGTTACCCTTTTTAATCTCTTCTTCTTCTTCTTCAGAGAAAGGTGCGTCCCTTTCCTTTTATTTTTAAAGTATGGCTCCTGGTAAGGAGAATCTTGCGGAGAGTGTGAGTGTGCTTACCCAACGTCAGTTGGATAAGTTCATTAGAGATTACAGGATTCCTCTAGATCTTCACCCGGTCCTTCCCTCCAAAAATGAAGCCATATACCCACTCCGTCAAGGGAGGTTTCCCTTTTATACTCGCGTCTGTAATTTCGCGAATTATAGGTGTTTTGGTCAAAAATTACCTAAGCAATTAAGTGATCAAATTAGTTAAGTGAGGTAGTGTGCTAAAATTATGTGTGAAAAATGTATTGGCCAAATTAGATATGAAAACGGTTTCAGGATACAGCCCGGGATATAGAGCTGTATCAATGATCAAACAATGAGCGAAAATGTAAAGGTTGACACGTGATGTACGAGGAAAGCCCTTGATCAATCTAGATCGCCGGCATAAAACCTCGGGAGCTGACAATCGCAGCTGCCTTGTTCTTCTATTGCTTCAAATATCAGGATACAGTGCAGGATGTGGTGCGGATCGACTATGTGTTACAATGTAATTTGAGTACAAGTGTTGTGTGTAGTGTTTGCAATGAACTAGAGAGAAAGTGTTTGAGAGTGTAAGTGTGTAAAAATTGCGTGACTTAATCTGATCCACCCCCATCTATTTATAGTAAAGATAATGTAACAAACTATCCTAAACTTCCGGGATCCAGCGAATATTCCCACTCGAACGTTGAGGACCAAGTCTTTCGGGTTCAACGGCTTCCTCATAACAAATACGCCCGAGTCTTGAGGAGAAGAAGTCCTGATGACCGTTAGTAACTTACAGCCATTAACCTGCACGTGTTTAATTTACTCAACCTTAGGATATCGTCCAGGATGTTAGCAATATCCCCGTCCAGTATCCTGGTCACAAATAAACAATGAAAAGCAGGATATTAGTCAGCATGCATACTCAGAAAATGAGCCATAACAATAGGGTCCCTTTTTCTCGCTTCTTGATTAGGGTTCTTCAGTTTTTTAGGGTTCATATTAGCCAAGTTAACCCGTTCGGTCTTAGCCGTATCAACCATTTTGAAATTTCCTGTCGAGCCCTAGACCAGAAACCGGACCTGAATGTTTTCCGATATTTCTATGAGTTTATCACGGTCGGAGACTGGTATACCTTCGCGCACCGGAAGGGTGTACATTCCCCGTCCTCCAGCGAGCGGTCTAGCTTAAAAAATTGGAAAGATAATTTTTTCTGGCTGGACGACCGCTGCCTACCGGAGGATATGAGGTGGCGCTTCAAAGACCAGACGATGTCTTTCGATCTTGGTGAAGACTTCGTTTTTAACGAAAGTCTAGTCCGTGCCCTGATTGAGCACAAGTCCCCAATTCGTCCCCTTCCCGAGCATTTCCTTTGGTTAGGTCGAGTCAGTTTTTCCTGGGCCCAAGGGGATAGGGATTGGCCGATTATTCGCCGAAAGCGTGATCGTAAGTTCCGGCCCTTTACATCCCCTTCGGCACCATTATTTTGCTGTTTTACTAACTTTTTTCATTCCGATTTGAAAATGTAGGTGACATAATGTCTCTCCTGGATGCTCTGAAGGTTCCAAGCATGGATGTTTTTTATTTTGACTTTGCGGATCAAGGCGAAGACGAGGTTCCTCTTATGAAGCAAGTGGCTTCTTCGGCTCAGGAAGTTCGTCCGGTGATTCCTCAGAATGTTTCTGAACAGCCTGTCGCGGAGGCCACTTCTTCCATCCCTTTGGTTACTCATGATCAAGCTACTGGGGAGGTTACTTCTTCTATTCCGATATCTTTAAAGGATGCT
Source organism: Helianthus tuberosus (assembly GCA_030545235.1). Classification (NCBI taxonomy): domain Eukaryota; kingdom Viridiplantae; phylum Streptophyta; class Magnoliopsida; order Asterales; family Asteraceae; genus Helianthus; species Helianthus tuberosus. The sequence goes on from JARYGA010043468.1 coordinate 18,781, forward strand.
GGTGGTTCGTCCGGATCACAAGTTGGTAAGAAATCTGTTCTTGAAGACGTGGATAGTGATCCGGAGGTTCGTAGCTTAGATGAGGCCCTTCAATACCGACCTTCTTCTACTTCTTTGAAAAACAAGAATATTGTATCGGATGTAGATTTGAAGGTTCGCTCTCGTAAGAGGAAGAATGAGCCGATCCAGATTCGCTCTACCGATCCCCTTCCATTGCCGAAGTTAAAGAAAACAAAGAAAGATTCTCATTCCGAGGGTAATGTGATGGACGAACTGGACGAGCATCTTACCAGAGGTAGGTTTTCGAGGGAGGAAGCTGCTTTGGCTCGATTGAAACCAACTCCTGTGTATTCAAGTGGTTTTGCTCCGGACAGTGAAGTGGAGAGTATGGAGGTAGAGAATCCGGAGGGTACGGAGAAGGGAAAAGCTCATGATGGTCCGAAGGTGGTAACCTTTTCAGGTACTTTCTTGGACTCATCCTTGGGTCCGGACTGTTTTTTAGATGATGAGGAAGATCAAGTGTCTCCACTTCCTTCATCTTGGTTCGGACCTGAGTTGATGTCCTTTTTTCGTTATGCAGATACTTTTTCGGACGAAATGGAAATTGATCCGGCGACGGCCGACGAGAAGTTCATTCCGGATTGGGATATCCGGAATAAAGACACGGTGATGGACGAGCTTGTTGCAAGAACCATGCTTTTTAATATTAATACTCCATTGGATCATGCCAGGAGCCGGAAGATGAAGAGCCAAAATCTGGCTACAGCTGTTCTGATTAATCAGGCTCAATCAAATGTTTTTGTAACGGAGGTTTATCGGAGGTGGATAGAGGCGGAATCAGTGAGAGAAAATTTGGAAAAAGAAAACCGCTCTCTGAAGCGGAAGACTCTAAAAGCTCCGGACATGGAGAAGAAAGTTGCTAAACTTACTCATGACCTTCAGTCCCAACAAGAAAAAGTCAAATTACTTACTACACAGAGTCAATCATCTCAAGCGGCTGCAGCTTCGGCGACTGAAGACAGGGACAAGATATCTGCGGAGTTTAAAAAATTCTCCGAATCGATGAGGGAAAAAGACGAAGAGCATAAGGCTGTTTTGGCGAAGATGGAAACATCTTTTAACAATGCTCGTCTTGCTTATGAAAGCATGATGGCCGGTATGTTTTTTGCTTGGCTTAGTTGCTTTTTATTTTTCCCGTTTTTCTTTCTAACATTTTTTCCAGAGCGGGATACACTTAAATCAGGGGAGGCCGATTTAAAGGACCAGATTGAAGAGATGAAAGAACGTGAAAAAGAGATTGAAGCAGAGAAAGCAGCTTTGAAAGCTAAAGTGGAGGAACTTCAGGCGACCAAAACGTGGATGCTTTCGGAGGGTGCAAGACTTCTTGCAAAAAACATTCACAAAGGCCCGGAGATGACTGCAGCCGTAGCCGCAGTTAATAATGCAATGAGCTCCGTGGGTGTTAATTCCGGTCTTCACAATGGTTACCTTCATGCCTTGAAGAAGAAGACACCTTATGCTGATGTGTCGATGCTAAACCGTAATGCAGCGGAGGAACTAAATGCCGCAGTTGCTTGTTTTGACACTCTTAAGTTTCCGGTGGTTGAGGACCTTCCGAAACTCATCCACGAGCCACTTTCCAAAATTAAAGACGCTCTTCTTTTCGCCAGTGGGGAGTTATCGAAGGAATGAGGTGGACATGCCTGGCCCCTTGGGGTATGCACCTTGGGAATTTTTAGTTTGTTTAACTTTTCAGAGGGTGGACATGTCCGGCTTTTTGGGATATGCACCCTGTTTTTTGGACTTAGAACGAATGTAATGATGTTCTTACCTGTGTTTGACAGTTATCCTTTATAAATGGTTTTGTAATTTCCGGGTATATAAGTCCGGTCTATTTTTGATGTAATCACTTGTTTATGCATGCGTCCATGTTTTTGTGTCTTACATTTTTTGTTTTTTTAGAACGTTCATTTTAAAGTACGGGTCCGATTTGTTTCACTTTTTTAGGATAACTTCTAGATGAAAGGAAGAATACGAACGGAACCAGTTCGTACTCACCTTTTAGGGTTAGCATCCCTAGTTCGGCTGAAAATATATTTGTGTTGCAACTTTGATAATGATAGAAGAGTTTATCTTTCTATTTTTCTTATCCGGAGTTATATTTCTCCGGTTAACACATAATAAAAACATATAAAGTAATCTACGGGAAAAAACCCTCTGTAGTTCTTGGAATTAATAAACTTGTTTGATGCGGGTAAAACCATCCGCTTTACAAGGAAAGGAAAAAGGTAACCGAGGCCGTAGCTTCGGTGTTACAATCTTATTTTGAAACATCAAGTTTTTTTAAAGAAAACATTTCTTGAGGTGCACTCCATTCCAGGTACGGGGGACGAGGGTCCCGTCCATCTTTTTGAGCGTATAAGCACGGTCCTTTCCTGCAGTGTTGATTAGGTAGGGGCCTTCCCACTTCGGAGCCATTTTTCCGGTACCTTCAGCCAAACTTGCTTCATTGATCCGCATGACATAGTCTCCGACCTTAAAACGGACCTCCTTTACTTTAGAGTTGTAGTGTTTTCCCAACTCTTTTTTATACTTTGCTTCCCGGATGGCCGCAAGTTCTCTCCTTTCCTCGACCAAATCGAGGTTTAGACGGAGTTCTTGTTCATTCTCTTCTTGGCTCTGTTGCATGCGAGGTGTAGGTATCCCTACTTCAGCGGGAATGACTGCTTCAGTACCGTACGTCAAGCTGAAGGGAGTCTCCCTGTTGCTTGTCTTCGGCATCGTCCGGTGAGCCCACAGGACGTGCGGGAGTTCATCTGCCCATGAAACGCCTTCCTTCCCCAGGTGCTTTTTAATGCCTTCCACAATGCTGCGGTTGGCTCTTTCTACCTGCCCATTGGCCTGGGGATGGGCAACCGAAGCAAAGTTTTGCTCAATGTGCATTCTTTGGCACCATGTCTTGAACGGTTTTTCCGCAAACTGCTTCCCGTTGTCACTTACTATACAAAGTGGCATTCCATATCTGCATACTATGTTTTCCCATACAAACCTCAACACCTGATCCCCGGTGATTGTTCGGAGTGGTTTGGCTTCGATCCATTTAGTAAAGTAATCGATGGCAACCAACAGGAATCTCACTCCTCCGGTGGATACTGGAAAAGGACCAATGATGTCGATCCCCCACTTTTAAAACGGCCATGCCGAAGTTACGGGGACAAGGTTATTTTTTGCTCGGTGACTGATGGGGGCGTGCCGTTGGCAATCTTCACATGCTTGCAATTCATTAACAGCACTTTGGTGCATCCCCGGCCAGAAATAGCCAGCGTTCATAGCCTTGGCTACGACCATCCTCGGCCCTGAGTGGATGCCGCATATTCCCCAGTGGATTTCTCTTATGACATAGCTGGCTTCGTCCGGTGTTAAGCATTTCAAGAGCGGACCTAAGAAGGTCTTGCGGTAAAGTTGTCCATCGTGAACCTGATATTGCAACGCTTTTACCTTTAGCTTCCAGGCCTGAGCTTTGTCTTCTGGGAGCGTCCCTTCTTTCAAGTAATCTAAAATCGGAGTCATCCAAGATTTTTCCAGTATGGAGACTGACATGACCGACCCCGTCTGTTGGATGGCCGGAGCTTGCAAGGTTTCGACTAAAACTTCTTTGGATAAATGACAGAATGCTACGGATGCGAGCTTGCTTAAGGCATCGGCCTTTTTGTTCTTACTCCGCGGTATGTGTACTATCTTGCAAGAGTCAAAAGAGGAAATTAAACTGTTAACTTGCTGGAGATACCGAACCATGTTATCCTCCCGTGCTTCGTACTCTCCGCTGACTTGATTTGCTACTAACAACGAATCAACATGTGCTAGTACGGAGGTTGCACCGGCCTTTGCTGCGGTTTGAAGTCCTGCAAGGAGGGCCTCATATTCGGCCTCATTGTTTGAAGTTTTAAACTCAAATCGCAGAGCATAAGTGTATTCTATACCTTCTGGATCTATTAGGATTAGTCCGGCTCCCGATCCTTCTTTACTGGAGGCTCCATCCGTATATAAGTTCCATACCCTTGGTAGGGCGGACTTTTCTTTGGTGTTTTCTCCAGTTGGTACCTCCGTAAGGAAATCTGCCACAACCTGGCCTTTCACCGGACCTCTGGTTCGATAGGTGATATCGAAAGCGCTGAGTTCAATCGCCCACTTGGTTAAGCGTCCGGAAACCTCCGGCTTTCTTAAGATTTGCTGGATCTGAAGATCAGTCTGTACTTCTATATTGAAAGCCTGAAAATACCTTCGGAGGCGCCTGGAAGCGTGTACTAATGCGAGTGCCAACTTTTCTATCATCGGGTACCGAGTTTCATAATCTTTCAAAATGCGACTTACATAGTAGACCGGAATTTGTGCTTGATTCCGGTGCACCACAAGTACTGCACTTATAGCGAAATGAGAGGCGGGGAGATAAACCATGACGGTTTCTCCGGTAACTGGAGCTGTGAGGGTGGGTAAAGACCCAAGACAAACTTTCAACTCTTGAAATGCCGAATCGGCTTCCGGCGTCCATTCTATCTGACCTTTTCCCGTTCGTTTTTTCAACACATTCATGAAGGGAATAGTACGATCAGCCGCTTTTGAGACAAAACGATGGAGAGCTACCAGTTTACCATTTAACGATTGAATTTCTTGAACCGTTTTAGGAGGCTGCATGGAGATTACCGCCTTAATTTTATCCGGGTGTGCCTGTATTCCGGACTGTGTTATCCATACGCCGAGAAACTTTCCCTCTTCTAAACCGAGCGAACATTTTTTGGGATTAAGTTTGAGATTGATACTCCGAAGCCTGGTGAAAGTTTCGAGTATGTCATCGATCATGTTATCTTCGGCCTGACTTTTTATGACCAGGTCATCTACATAAATTTCCAAGTTCCTTCCGATCTGGTCCTTGAATGCCTTATCCATCAGCCTCTGGTACGTAGCTCCGGCGTTTTTCAATCCAAACGGCATTTTGGTATAACAAAAAAGCCCTTCATTGGTTACGAACGCTGTCTTATCTTCGTCCTCTAAGGCCATCTGTATCTGATGATAGCCTTTATATGCGTCCAAGAAGCACTTAAGACGAAAGCTGGAAAGAGAGTCAGTCTTTAAATCGATCTCCGGCAGGGGATAACAGTCCTTCGGACATGCGTTGTTTAAATCGGAAAAGTCTACGCACATTCTCCAAGTTTTATCTTTCTTGGTGACCATCACCGGGTTAGAAACCCAGGTCTGGTAACGTACTTCCCTGATGATTCCGGCACTTAACAACTTTCGTACATCCTCGGAGATGGCTTTGTTACGGGCTGGAGCCATGTTTCTTTTTCTTTGAGCTACTGGCTTTACTGAATGCGACACTTTCAGTTTATGTTCGGCCAAACATCGAGGAACTCCAACCATGTCAGAGGTTTGCCAGGCAAATACATCGAGTGAATTAGACAAGAGCTTCCACAGCTTCTTTTTGGTTCGTTCGGGAAGTTGGGACCCAACTGCAATTTTCTGTTCGGGAAAATGTGGGTGTATGGCCCATTCTTCTGTAAGAAGATTCGGACTTTGAACATTACAACTACTTTGTCATATTTTTGCTACACAAATTGTTGATTCAGAGTGCAAAGTTGCCACTCCTGCTTCGGTGGGGAATTTTAACGATCCATGAATGGTAGAACTAATGATACCGAAGGCGCACATATCGGGCCTCCCTAGTATAACATTGTGAACGGACCTTGCTTCCACCACCAGATACGTCAAGTTGACGGCTCGGACCAAACTTCCTTCTCCCAACGTTGTTGGCAAAGTGATTTGCCCTATAGGCTGCACCACTTCTCCGGAAAAACTGACCAACGGCATTGAGACTCGTATTAATTTTGCTTTGGTCTGCGGAGCTAACTGCTGGAAACATTGCTGATACATGATTTCGGTGGCGCTTCCGCTGTCAACATAGATCCTCCGGACCTTGTGACCCGCTATGATCGCGGACACTATGATTGGTCCGTCCTTGATTTCTTCAAGATTAATGGGAGGGAAAGCGATGGGTTGCTGCATCCAAGCGACCATATGGTGACTGGACCGCTTGATGCCCTGGTTATCTACTTTCCTGATCATGCAAATTGCAGGTTCATTGTTCGGATTATCCCCCGAATTTCCCGAAGATTTACCCTCTTTCACTTCTTTTACCAGATGTGATAGCTTACCGGACCGTACTGCTTTTTCTATTTCTTGCTTTAAGGACCAGGAATCGTCTGTATTGTGACCCCGAGCATGATGGTAATCACAATATTTCTTGGAGTTCTTATCTCCTGGATTTCGGAGCTTTGGTGGGACAGGGAAGCTTGCCCCTTCTGCACTGAGAATTTCACTGGGAGTTTTGGAAAGGTCCGACAGATTGTAGACCCTTGATCCGGAGCTTCTTCCGCATGGAGGTCTGTCGTTCCTGTTGTAAGGGTGCGGTCGTCCCCTACTCCCGGATGGAGTTTTATCAAACACCGACCCACCGTTTTTCTTCCAGGAAGACATCTTATGATCTGACTCCGGAGCTGGGTTACATGCGTTTTTTCCTCGAGCAAAAGCTCTGGCTCGGTCCATGAGTACTTCCATCGTCTTCGGAAGGTTCTCGTGTAATTTCTCGACCAACTAATTGTTCCGAACACCGTTTCCGAACACCGTGACAAAATCCGGAGATCCTTAACTGGTCAACTACCCCACTGATCTGCATACTTTCCCGGTTGAACCGGTCGATGAAACTGTCCAAAGATTCCCCATCCTTTCTCCGGATGTTGTGAACTTCGGTGATTTCCTTGGAGTAGTGCCGTTATTGGCTAAAATTCTGAAGGAAAGATCTTTGGAATTCCTCGAAGTCATTTATCTCTCCTTCATTTAATGCATGAAACCACACCCGGGCAGCCCCGGTTAGTGTTTGTGCGAACATGAAGCACCACGCCGGCATCGGTCATTGTTCTACTCGCGCAGCTCCGTCGAAATCGAACATATGATCATCTGGATCCGTCGTACCATCATACTTCTTTACTGTAGTTGGCATTTTGAGTTTCGGAGGGAGCTTGGCATGTGTGATGCGGGCGCTGAATTTAGACTTGGCAGTCATGGAGACCGGATGATATGGTTTGGTGAGTTCCGGATCATTAATTGCTTCCACTTGTGTTTCATTTCGTATTGCCATTGCTGGAGATGGTCCCGAAGAACCCTGCACATACCCAATATAAGTTTCTGAGGTAACAACTGTGGAGAAAGTAGGAGGGGTAAACATCGTAGGACCCATAGTCCTTACCGGTGTTTCATCATGAAAGAGCCTGGTTCGTAAACCGAGGATCTATTCATCTCTAGCTTGTTGTGCTTTCAACCTTCGCAGAAGACTTGCATTTTTGGAGAGAAACTCCGTATCGAACTCTGATGTTTGCGAAGTAGGAAGTAAAATGAATGGTAAGGTTGTTCCCGGTCCCGAGCTTAAAGCAGCTGAGATTGTGGAAACAGCGCTTGCTGGTGCTGTGGTTTGCGTGTTAACAGCCGTGGATCCCAGATTCACGGAACCTGAGGCCGCCATTTGTCAGTTCTTTGCTCAAGAAATTCACCAAAGTGAAGGACTAAGAGCTTTGAGATCGGATGGCGCCAATTGAAGAACCAAAGAATCGTGTTTAGGCCGGAGCCTGTAAACGAGGGTTTGGATCTTGTAAGTGAGATTGGAGAACAGTCCTGCAAAACAGAAAACCGTTAGGCTCGCCGCAGAGATGGGAGGGCCCCTCTGCGACCACCCTCCGGCGTGAGGATAAGTATTGATAGAGAGAGAAAGTAGAGAGAGAAAATAGGGACGAAGGTTCAGAAAATCGTACTTGGCTTTGTACTTGATGGGATATTTATAGTAGTCAACTGAGATGACGTCATTTGTCCAGACGCACTTAAATGGAGGTTCGTCTCCGGAGGTACTCGATGAGGAACGGACATGTTTCAGATACCCATTCAAATGGAGTCCGGTTCGTCCCAAGGATCATGTCCGGCCTCGGATATGTATCTTCAGTTAGGGGCATACAATGGAAACCAAACAGCTGGTTGTGTTCTTTACTTCGGCTCTTCAAAAGGATCGGCATAAAGACTCTTGGTTCGGTGCTCATCTTTGAATTTTGAAATATGACGAAATATCATCATCCTCGATTGGCATAATTTCATCATTCAGCAGAAGTATGGGTTTGGTACTTCAATCATTCACCAATCTACAACAGCATCATCGAGTAAGATTTATCAGTCATGCAACAATTGGCACAACTCACAAGCATCGTTCATCATCAAGTTCGATTTCTGTTCATGATCATTATGTTAATTGTTCATCATCTCTTCATTGATTTCCCCTGCAAGTTTATGAGGCTACCAAAATTTCGCATTTAGTTTTGCTTCGTTTGCATTTTTAAATTTTTAGCTAGTTGCATTGATAAATCCTCTAGTTTGGGCTGTTAGAACCTCCAAAAATTGGCCGACCCAGGAATTATTTATTGTGGGTGCAGATGAAGTGTTCAACTATATTTTCAATAAATGCGGTCGAGTTTTTTTTTCCCAAATATACTCCAAATTTCTTTTTTCAAGGGGTGTGGCCGCCCACCTTGGCCAAAGGGTGGGTCTGCCCCCTGTCCAAAATGCATATGAAGTTCATTGACGTAGGCCTAGCATCAGGATAACTAGAGGAGTCCGTCCAATTGATGCAACCAACATTCACAATGAATTCCCTATTTATATCGATATATTTCCACTAAAAACTATTTTTTCTCTCTACTTTTTAATTAAATAATATTTTTATACCTTTATCATTATCTTTGTTCTCATCACAACCATTTCTTAATATATTAAAAAATTTATAAGGTTCTCTCTCCAGATTTTTTTTCATCTATTTACAGTTGAACAATAACTTTTCCATATATTTTCTCTCTTATCCACTCACAAGCACTCAGAAACACTAACAATCATTCCTTATAACATAACTAAACCTTCTCACATATTTTTAAGGTTTTCATTGTGAATGTTCTAAAATGCATTTCAATCCCATATAGGGATGACCAAAATACCTGAGCCTGACGAGTATACTCGAAACCCGAAGTGTTTAGGACGGGTATACCCAATGGATCGGGTATGGATATGAAAAAAAATATTTTGCGGGTATGGGTTTACATGATAACCGCCCAAGGGGGTCCTCTCGCGCCCCGCGAGGGTCACCTAGCTACGGCTAGGTTTGACCAGTCACCCCATAGGCTTAACAAGTGTTACGACACGTGGCACAAGGAGGAACCGGCACGCCCAGGGCCTGTCGCGCCCCGCGACACACCCGGGTATTCCTGTTGTCACACCCCAACCGATGGTGGAAACATCGGGGCGCAACACTAAGCGAATCAGATTGCTCAAGAGAATCCACAACACTAATTGTTTCGATATAGATTAATCAAATTTCATAAGTGAGACTAAAAACGTCAACCAAAATTCACAACCAACAGAATGTATCAAATAACATAACAATTCAAATATTGTTCAAATTTGTCTAATTGTCTAAGATGAGTTTCTAAGCATCATCCTAGCTTGTTTTCTTGATTCTCAGCTATTATCAACCTGCAACATGTATTAAAATACAATCAACAAAAATTTTGGTGAGCATACAAGTTTGAATACGTAGCATAATAGTTTAAAAACTCATATCCAACATGAATACATATCACAAGTTTCAACATGCTAGTTTACGTGGTTCAAATGATAACCCAAGTTTCCAATGCGTTAACGTGCCTTTCCTACTTCGATGCATCGAAGAGGAGGTAAAAGAATCAAAACTTAACAAAACTCCCAAGACTAATGGAGAGGTGCGTTACCCCTATAGCGCTACAATTGTTAAGGCGAGCTACACATAAGAATCAAACGTTCACATAACATAAAAGTCTTAAGATTCATAAGTATCACGTTTTCATGTTTTGCAAGGATAGAGTATGTTTCAAATAAGTTTCAAGTGTCAAGTGTCTTGATATAGAATACATGTTGCATCCCAAAAGTGTTTAAAACAAAAAGAGACCGAGTATACTCACAGTGGGTGCTTATAACCAAACACTTCTAAATTGGATCGAAGGGAGCACTGGATCAGCCTGCGTGCGGGGAACAAAGAATAAGTCCTCTAAGAGCTGACCCGGTCGGGAACAGAGTGTCGAATAGTGCGAAAATAGAGTAAAAATGTTTGACAGAATACCTGAGCGGATGGTCATCCGGACGGATGATCATTATGGCGGATGGGCTCAATCCGATCGGATGGTCATCCGAGCGGATGACCATTCGAACGGATGGCCATTCGAACAGTGGGTGTTTGTGATCTGATAAAGTTTTCAATGTTTTGATCATAGTGTCCTGTAAGACAGACAACAAGTGTTATCATAATTAGATCATCTGGATGAATGGTCATCCGATCGGATGGCCATTTGGACAGATGGCCAGTGAGTGAAGTTTCGTGAAATTTTCTAAGTTTGAGTTAGCAGAACGGTGTGACGACATGTCAAACAGAGGAAACATAACAAACCCAGCTCGTTCGATCGGATGGGCATCACCCCTTTTCGAGCCGACGAGCTGTTTCTGATGAAGTTTCATGTTTGGACCGTCAATCGGCCCGTTCTCCGGTGGAATTCAGTCTTCAAGCTGGCTTTCGACTAAGGAGCGAGTCGAAAGTCTGTTTGAGTCTGATTTCACCCACGTTTTGTATAAGAATTGAAGAAACATTCGAAATCAGTTGTAAAACGTGATGTTTATCAGATCTGAGCCAAAAACATGTGAAATTCCGTCAGATCTGGTGTAACAGTGTGAGATTCCTTTAGATTTCGCATAAAAGTTGTGAAAATCCTTTAGATCTGAGGCCGATCTTGGTTAAATGGTGCTCCACAACAGCTTTCATAAACGACTGAGTGGAAACCACCTTCAAGAGGCCCAAATCAGTTGGTTTTCAAAGAAAATGTTGAAGTGTTTGTGTGATTTTAATGAAGAATGTGGTGTAGAAGTGATAAATGATGAAGGTTGTACAAGATTGGAGGAGAAATACTTACGGAAATGGCCTTGAATCTTGATTAAAGTGACTGAGAGTGCGTGTGGTCAGAGGGCAGTGTCAAATGTGAGAATGAAGGGTTAACAACCCTATTTATAGGTGATAGTGACAGCTAAGTCGGTGTAAGTGTGCAAGCAATCGAATGGCTCTCCGGTCGAATAGCCATCTGGTCGGATGGTCATCCATCGGATGTCCATTCAGACAGCCGAACCTCGTTTGCTAGTTTTCTGATTTCGGTTCGTTTTGCGAGTTAGGTTAAGTGTTGCGTTGCGTATTATTGTGAGTAACCATTACATGGTATTATTATATAATCAATACAAAAGCTTCCGTGTATCTAATCTGTGCTTAAGCTAGTTCCCGTTCGATAAGTATCAAGTTTCTTGTTCAACCAAGTATTCAAAGTTTCTCGTTCAACCAGTATCAAGTTTCTCGTGCAACCAAGTATTCAAAGTTTCTTGTTTAATAACTATCAAGTGTCAAGTTTCTAGCATCACAAGAGTCAAGATTCACATAAGCATCACATAGAGCAAAAGTTTCACATATTTTAACATGATTAAGGTTCAAATGGTCTCATTAAACATCACAAGGTAGGAAGTATGACGGGACTTGCCAAAGGATAAAGGTTTCGAAACATAGGGTGTTACACCTGTCGCGGCCCGCGACCGAACAAAGTAATTATTTTATTTGTTTTTAATAAAAATTAAAGTAATATGGGTTCGGTTTCGTACATACGGGGTATTTTAGGGCGGTTTCGAGGGTTGTTATATCCTCCCCACCTTGTTTTAAATCTCGTCCTCGAGATTCACTGGAATAGGTGTGGATATTTCCTTTGCATCTCAGACTCTAGCTCCCATGTGTATTCGGGTCCTCTTTTCGAATCCCACTTTACTTTTACTAGAACTAATGTCTTGTGTTTGAGATTCTTGATCTTTCTATCTTAAATCTAAATGGGTTTTTTCTACAAACTTAAGTTTTTCATTCACATCTATATCCTGAAGAGGTATTTCCAATGATTCATCTGCTAAACATTTCTTGAGGTTACATACATGAAATACATCATGTATTCCAACCATCTCTTCTGGTAACTGTAGCTGATAAATACTGGCCCGATTCGTTTAATAATTTCAAAAGGTCCAACATACCTTGGGCTTAGCTTTCCTCTCTTACCAACCGATAGCGTCGTGATAAAAAGAACCAAATAAGAAAATTATGAAAAGGCATGACAAATCTAATTAAAATTTGATTATAGATACTTGATCACATTATAAACCTATTCCCACAACAAGTGAGTTTTGAGCCTTTATTGTGCATACAAACATATATCTTTAAACTAAATGCTCAATTTTTGTTTCTTGTGTGAATAGCCGATTGGTTCTTACGACTCTAGAACTTGCTACGATGATACATTCCCGGTCCTTACCAACTTGAACCCAAGTAAGTAAATGATGGAGGCATTAGGACTAACTTATTTTCCTTTCAACACCATTATTTTCCATTTTTTTATCACCTACCCAAAATCTCCCTAGTTAACCCCTTTGAGCCTAAACCTTTTCATTTAAAAACAAACACCCTTTACCCACCAAAACCTTTTTCTTTTTCAACCCCTTTGTTTTAGTAAAAAGCTCGGTTATCCTGTGACGAAAAAAATGGAAGTCTTGCAATAAACAAACTAGTTCCTCAATGAAACTTTGTTTGAATATGCTTAGTTTGAATAAAAGTCACAAAAACAAAAAGTTTTAACGACAACCGACACTTTTTACGCTTTTCGCCATTTTTACTAACCACTAACCAAAACCACATACCCTTAGCCCAAGCCTAACCCTTCCCAAAGTCCTCTTGATATTTATGAAGGTTTATAGTTAAAAAGGAGGAGGTTTGATCGCTTGGCAAACATATGGTAGAAGTAAGTTCCATGCCGGTTTCGAGTGTTTCACAAAAATACATCTTCGACCGAGTGTTGAGTGATCTCCCGTGAGGTATGTGAACTTGTATATAAATGGAATTTTAAAGAGGCATGTTATGCCCAAATAAGTAATTTTTCTTATAAAATGTTCTAAATAAATCATGACGAATAGGATTGTAAATAAAATAAACATAAAACCCAAAAAAGGTCTTGGATTCCCGACACTCAAGATGAGCCCAAAACTTCTCCTCTACCTCTTCCATTTCGGTGTGTAAGCCACGTATTAAAGAGTTTTGCTTGAGGACAAGCAAAGATTCAAGTGTGGGGGTATTTCATGTGTGCAAAATGTAACATATAAATTACATCAAATGAGGTGTAAAACTAACCCTTTTTAGTACTAATGTTGGAAAAAGCTTGTTTTTGTCTTCCTTTTGAATTTGCAGGATCAAATGAGCTTAAACAAACAAAAGGAGCAAATAAGAAGCCAAAACCAACATAAATACAAAGAAAAGGAATAAACGTGACATGTCCGACCCCTCGGCAGCATCCCCAAAGCAAAAACAAAGAAACAGAAGACTGACCACAGGGTCGTGCCCAGCCGAACACGGGGACGTGGTTAGGAACCTGCAGAAAAGACAAACCTGTAGAAGCTTCTACGCCCACCACGGGGGCGTGCCCAGCTCAGCACGGGGCGTGGTCAACGCAAAGATACGCAGAATCTTGCCAAATCCTGATAGTACAGATACGACGCTGGCCACGGGGCCGTGCCCGCCGAACACAGGGATGTGTGGGACCCTCTGCTGACACTTGCATTTAATGAAGGAAGAGAAAAGGTTGGCAACGAGGGCATGCCCACTGGACACAGAGCCATGGCTAGAGCACTGTGCAGGCTATAAATAGGGGTACTTGGCTCACTTCAAAGACATCCCTTGGCAAATCACTACTCTCCCACTTTCCCACCACTCCACCACCACTACAACACCAACACCCACCACCATCATCCACCATCCATCTTTAGAGTGTGTAGTAGTTTCGGGATCTAAGATTGATTGTAAGGGTTCTTGCCAATCAAAGGCCATGTTTGGTTAAGCCTCTTACATCACTTGGTGAGGACAAGTCTTTTATGTATTACTTTTGATTTTTAATCTTTCGTCACTTTTTATTTGGTTTTGTATTAATGACTTTAATAACTAGTTTTCATATGTTGAAGGTGAATTCTTCCTATCATTTTTCCGTGGTGTCTTGGCGTTACTTTACTGTCTATATAAAGTAAAAGATTGCATCATTCATGTTTTTAAGGTCTATGTAAAAGCATGTTGACTACCTGCTCGGGGGTTAGGGGAATGGTTTGGTAAGGTTCTTGCCTTATTCGGTGTATAGATCCTGCAAGGATCTGGTTCAAGCTTACTAGGACCTCCTTCAATACCCACTGGTATTGGATGGCTGGGATGCGAATAGCTTGAACCCCTCATATGTAAACTACTATTAATACATTAAATCGGCTTCTTGGGATTGTATCATTGCTGACTCAAACCACTTAGCCGAGGGTAACGTCACCTTTAAAAGAGGGGCCTACCACTTTTCTCATTAATAACTTAATTAATTATCTGTCAATATTCCGGCCCTTTGGGATTGTATCCCTGCTGACTCAAACCACTGGGTTGAGGGTAACGTCACCTTCAAAAGAGGGGCCTACTACTATAACTAAGATAATCTCTTAAAAAGTCCGAAAGTGCGAAAATCATAAAGGATACATTAAAGAAGAGTCGGATCCAAGTGATTCATCTTGTCTATATGTTTTTATTTAATTTATTCTGCATTTTTTAGTTTTTATTTTCATGTTTCAAATCTTTTCTCAAAAAATTAGATTAATTAGACGTTGAGGATAAACCGGTACTAAAAGCTCTTGTGTCCTTGGACGACCTCAGTATCTTACTAACGCTATACTACGCTCACGATGGGTGCACTTGCCCAAGTGTGTGTTTAGTGTTAGTAGAATATTGTGTTTTATAAATTTAAAACTTGATTAATGCGTAAAATGGGCTCAAAATACTAATAAAATCATATCACACCTAAAGCACACCATACATCAACTTGCGTGGTTGTGCCTCGCGTTTTAGACCATGTTGACTTGGTGTGCTTCTCGCTTTTTAAAACCAAGTCACCAACACATTGTTGCTTTGTTTTTTTCATGCCCATCTAAATTCCAATTTGATTTCATCAGCCACAATGAAATTTAAAAAAATAAATGACTAATTACAAAAAAAAAAGAATTCTTTTAGGCATTTACACAAACACTTAGTGTGCAACTCACACAAAACCTCAATACTGATGATTTTACACACTTTTTTTCCAAACAAATCCTCCACACACACTCCAAAACGATACACAAACAACAAATCGAACAAAAATACCGAACCAGTACCAAAAATTTGTGAATTTGAAGGAAACAAACAACAGCCAACCAAAAAATTTCACATTGAATGCGAAACCCTGATCTAAGAATTAATGTAACACAAAATTAACAATTTGAAGCTATATAATTGATGAACTTTACCTAAAAATGGAAGGATCAGAGAGATTTTGAGAAGAAATTATACGGATTGGATTGAAACCCAAAATCTCAAATCGTGTGTGTAGTTCCCAATCCCCTTGAAGACTTGTAGTCCCCTCAATCGATCTTCTATCCATAATCAAACAACATCTCAAACGAAACAAACAGATTATCAAACAACAATCAGAGGACTGAATCAATTGATTAGATTAACGAACAGAAATATACCTACACAACAATCAACGAATGAATCACCATCATTGCCCTCGGAACCTAACACCAACAATTATATGTATGATGTAAAGTAACAATCTAATAATCGTAATCTAACAAACGCAAAAAAAAAAATAACAAATCAAAATTTATAGAACAATAATCGCTAAAGAAAAGGATGGTTAATCATAATCTCGAAATGATAAAAAAACGATGAAGAACAAAACTAAAAAACACACAAAGTTAGATCGATGAAGGGATTCTAGGGTTCATAAAAGAAGCGTTTTATCCCAAATCATATGATCTGATTGTATACCCGCAATTTAGATTGGCTCACAAAAGAAAAACTCAAGAAATCGTAGAATCGATTGAAGAACATAGGTGATACATCATATCTGGGAGTGATTCGGTGTGATTATATAAATGAAGCGGCGAAAAAGAGTAGGAGATTAGGGTTCTCTATAAGTTCCAATTAATTGAAGCGGCGGAGAAGAGTAGGAGATTGGGGTTTTCTATAAGTTCCAAAAAAAACAAAAAGGGTTTATATATGGAATCCGGATTGCATAGATGAATCGGGTCGCGTAGCTCAAAACGGGATCCGCGAGCAATGTAAATATCCATGTTATTTTCCTGCCAAAAAGGCATCCAAGAAGCTCTAAGGTGATGCCACATCAGCCCAAAACTTCTCATTTATTATAGATAACTAGCGGTAAGACTCGTGTGCAAACACGGGTCTTTTCTTAGAAAACCATGCATAACACATATTGACAGAGAGTAAAAAAATAATTAGTGTAGACTTATAAAATTGATATAAACTAATGGTCAATAGGTTTATTCAACAACAATTCCATTATGTTGATAGCAAACCACTGTTGTCTATTAACTGATAAAAACTTTTGTTGCTTTCCAACAGACTTTCCTAAAAACTGTCATCCATTATCTCCAACAGAGTTTGCCAGATGTATAGATAGTAAGTATCAGATGTTAGTCAACCCATGTTAAAAAGGTCAGTCAACAGAAATTACAAAGGTTAGTAAACAGATGTTAAGAGAATAATGTTATTAACAAAGAATTTAGTACTCTCATTAAAAATGAGAGCTGCAAACTTGTTACTACAACGCCAGATATAAACATTTTTCACAACATGTGTTCTCAGGATAGGCTTAACGCAGAGCAAGTATCAGATGCTTTCAAAAAGTTGTATTGCTTTCCAACAAACATTTCCTAACAACAGTTCCTCCATTATACCCAACAGATGTTGCCAGATTGACAGATGTTTAGTATCATCATAGATTTTGTAAAACTTCTTTGTAAACCACATTAGTAGTGGTTGTACTGTCACACCCCAACCAGTGTCGGAAACATCGGGGCGTGGCACTGAGCGAAACAGATTGTCCAGAAGTTTCCATAACAACTATAATTACCAATTATTTAAAGCAGCACGTCCCATACCATGTCATAAAATATAATACAATTATTACAGAAAAGGTCTAGTCAAATTGTTCTGTTCCGACAACTCAGATTTTTATTACAGACAATTGTTTACTAGTTTCTAGACCTTTCCTAGCCTCGATTTCACAGCAAGCAAAGCATATAAGCATCCTAAGCACCTGTCACATACGTTAAAGTAAAAGTCAATACACATAGTGTAAATGTGAGCATACAAGTTTGATAATAGCATATAGAGTTCGACATCGTTACGCATAACCAGCACGTACACAGTGTAAAATGAGGCATGTTAGTTATCGACATGAACCTATCAACACCAATGACTGCGAGTTGACTGCCCAAGGCAGTTCGTATTGCATGATCAGCACCGTGACCCATGTAATTAATTGTCCTTAACAACCCCTGAGTGAACAGGTGCTGAGTCCAAACAAATAGTACTACCGTTGCTAAGGCAGGTAGACAGCATTCCATGTGTAAACATAACAAACAAGCATTCATTAAGTCACGTATAACATGCGGTAGTGATGTGTACAAAATGCAACATATAAATTACATCAATTATGGCATAAAACTAACCCCTTTTTAGTACTAATGTTGGACAAAGTGTGCTTTTGTCTTCCTTTTGTATTTTCAGGATTAAATGAGCTCAAATTAACAAAAGAAGCAAAAAGGCAGCTAAATCTAACATAAATACAAGAAAAGGAACAAACGTGACATGCCCGACCCCACGACAGCATCTTCCCAAGCAAAACAAGAGAACAGAAGGCTGAACACGCCCCGTGCTCAGTGAACACGGGGGCGTGCCCAAGTGTCAGCATAAAAGACAAAGTTGTAGAAGCTTCCATCGCCCACCACGGGGCCGTGCTCAGCGGACACGGGGCCGTGGTCAACTATAAGATTCGCAGAATCCAGGAAAATCTTGATAGTACAGATTTCTTCTGCACACGGGGTCGTGCCCAGCGGACACGGGGCCGTGGTCAACTAATGCAGACAAAAGCAATTAATGAAGACAAAGAAGGATGTGGACACGGGGTCGTGCCCACTGGACACAGGGCCGTGCCTGAGCTTCTGTTCAGCCTATAAATAGGAGTGCTTGGCTCAAGCTCAAACCATCCCTTGGCACACCACCTCTCTCATACTTCACCCACCACCCACCACCACCATAACACCATCATCCACCACCATCATCCATTGTCCATCATAGAGTGTGTGAGTCGTCTCGGGATCCAATATTGATCGTAAGAGTTCTTGACAATCAAGGCCATGTTTGCCTAAGTCTCTTACATCACTTGGTGAAGACAAAGTGTCTAGTGTAATACTTTTTATTTTTAATCTTTTCGCACTTTTTACTTGGTTATGTATTAATGACTTTAATAACTAGTTTCTTATGTTGAAGGTGATTTTTCCTTATCGTTTGTCCGTGGTGTCTTGGCATTATTTTACTGTCTATATAAAATAAAAGATTTTCACCATTCATATCTCCACGGTCTATATGGAGTTATGTTGGCTACCTGGTAGGGGGTTAAGGGAACGGTTTGGTAAAAGTCTTGCCATTGTTCAGTGTATAGATCCTTGCAAAGGACCTGGGTCAAATTTAGTAGGACCTCCTTCAATACTTAACGGTATTGGATGGCGGGGGTCCAAACTCTTTGATCCCCTCATAAGTTATACTATTAATACTTTAACCCGGCTACTTAGGACTGTATCCCTGCTGACTCAGACTACTTAACTGAGGGTAACGTCACCTTCAAAAGAGGGGCCTGCCATAATATGCATTAATAACTTAATTAATTATCTTTCAATAATCCAACCCTTTAGGATTGTATCCTTGCTGACTCAAACTACTGGGTTGAGGGTAACGTCGCCTTCAAAAGAGGGGCCTACTACAATAACTAAGATAATCTCTTAAAAAGTGCAAAAGTGCGGAAATAATCAAAGGTTACACTATACACGAGTCGGAGCCAAGTGATTCATCTTGTCTATCTGTTTTTCTTTTTTTTTATTTTTCAGCATTTTAGTTAGTTTTTATTTTCTTTTTCTAGTTTAAAACCTTTTTCTAAACTTTTGATTTGATTAGACGTTGAGGATAAACCGGTACTAAAAGCTCTTGTGTCCTTGGACGACCTTGGTATCTTACCAACACTATACTACGCTCACGATGGGTGCACTTGCCCATATGTGTGTTTGGTGTTAGTAAAATATCGTGTTTTATAAATTTAAAACTTGACTAACGTGTAAAAAGGGCTTAAAAATATACTTAAATCAATATACCACCACACACGCATCAAGTTTTTGGCACCGTTGCCGGGGACACAAGGATTTTAAGAAAGTTAGGAATCAACGGCCTAATCGTTTTTCTTATTTTTCTATTTTTTTAGGATTTTTTTTAGTTTTTCAGCTTCTGCAGAGCTCAGCACGGGCTGTGCCTGGTCGGACACGGGCCGTGCCCAACGTTGTTACTGGCAGTTTTTATTTTTCGAGTTACAGAAAGCTGAGCACAGGGCCGTGTCGGTGCAACACGGGGCCGTGTCCAACTCCCAGTAACAGGGATCCGGAAAACAATCACTATATCTCCGACCACGGGCCGTGTTCGCTGAACATATGGCCGTGGTGAACCTTCTGACCAACATTCTTTTCTGTTTTTATTGCAGGACTTGGAACCCAAACGCCACATTTGGACTTCCTACGCAGTGCATGAGCTCCAGTTCTAGTAGAGACATAAAAGAACCTCTAGAAGAACCCGAACGCTTTCTCAGAAAAAGACTTAAAGCTAAAAACCAAGAGAAAGTTTCGGGGGACCCACCTCAAATGGCGGACCAACGTACCCTCATGCGCCGCTATCAATGCACCAAATGTCGAAGCCAATAACTTCGAACTTCGACCGCATTTGATACAAATGCTTCAAAACTCCGCAACCTTTCATGGGCTTGCGGACGAGGATCCCCATCTACATATTACTAATTTCTTAGAAATATGTGATACCTTTCGGATCAATGGACAAACGACGCCATCCGCCTTCGGATGTTTCCATTTTCACTAAAAGACCGAGCTAAGGCTTGGCTTAATACCCTCCCATTTGGCTCGGTAAACACCTGGGATGAACTAGCCCAAAAGTTTCTATATAAGTATTTCCCTCCTGCTAAAACGGCTAAATTAATGACTGAAATTAATACATATTCACAAGAAGATGGGGAATCCTTATATGAAACTTGGGAAAGGTTCAAGGAGCTACTAAGAAAGTGTCCTCATCACGGTCTTGCGGTATGGCAACAAGTATCCACTTTTTACAATGGGTTGTTGCCACACACAAGACAAACACTTGATTCTAGCTCCGGGGGACTTCTAGGTAATCGTCGGCCAAATGAAATATATAATCTAATTGAGGAAATTGCTCAAACCAATTTTCAGTGGCACACTCCCCGAGGCAATAAATCTATTGCCCCGGGCGCCCATAAGGTTGATGAAAGCACTTCTTTACAAGCTCAAATTGAGGCCCTTTCTTCAAAAATCAAAAAATTAGAAATGGCAAAAACGGCCTCGGTTATGGCTTGTGAGGGGTGTGGTGGGCCACATGAGAATTGGAGTTGTATGAAAAAAGTAGATGATCAAACGGAAACGGTAAACTACATTGATAATAGACCTAGGCCGTCGGGTCCACCAACGGATACCTACAACCAAGGATGGCGTAACCACCCTAACCTTGGTTTGAGAGATCCCGGCAGTAGTAGTAACCAACAAAACCAACGAACTAACTTTCAACAACCACAAAACTTTTCTCAACAACAAGGTGGACGAGAAAGGCTTGAAGATATTGTATCTCGCCTCATCTCCGACACCGAAGAGAAAAACTCGGATCGATTTCAGCAATTGGAATCGAATTTTAGAAATCAACAAGCTAGCATTCAAAACATTGAAAAACAATTAAATCAAGTAGCTCAAAATTTCTCCGAGAGACCACTAGGCGCGTTACCAAGCAATACCGAAACCAACCCAAAGGCACAAGTGCATCTCATCACATCGAGAAACCAAACCGTGGGTCCCGAGGAGGCTCCATTACCACCAACTGAAGGAAGCCAATCCAACCAAACCACGACTCCACCCGCGCCCCAACCAGAAAAGGCTTCTCCAACAAATCAAGAGCCTACCAAGACTCCTCCGGTTCCATACCCCGGACGGTTAATTCGTCAAAAAACCGATGAGCAATTCGCAAAGTTCGAAAATTTACTAAAACAATTGCATGTTAATATTCCTTTTATCGAGGTCCTAACTCAAATGCCTAAATATGCAAAATTTATGAGGGACTTCCTCACTCACAAAAGGAAAATTGAATCATTGCAATTAGTTAACTTTGGCGAAGAATGCTCCGCCTTAGTACTCAACAAACTCCCACAAAAGAAAATTGATCCTGGAAGCTTCATGATTCCTTGCTCGATTGGGGAATCCCCCATTCGTAATGCACTAGCCGATCTTGGGGCTAGCATTAACCTCATGCCCGCATCAATGTTCAAACGACTCGGCCTAGGAAAAACGGGCCCTACAAAGATGAGCATACAACTCGCCGACAGATCCGTCAAATTTCCACAAGGTGTCGCTGAAAATCTATTGGTCAAAGTCGACAGTTTCATCTTCCCGGCCGACTTTGTCATACTAGATATGGAAGAAGACGCCGATGTCCCTCTCATCCTCGGGAGGCCATTTCTAGCCACCGCCCAAGCGGTGGTGGACATGAATGACGGAACACTAACATTAAAGTTTGGGGATGAGGAAGTGAAGTTTGGAGTTGGGAAGAGAGTAGAAGACGAAGAACCGGTCAACTACATGAAGGTTATAGACTCAAGCTTGGATGACGCTCTCCGACGATGTAGCATGGGATGCAAAACATCCCACTTAGGTGACATATGACCATGCTTTGGGTCTAGCCAAGGACCCTTATAAACGTGGCACACCACGGAGGCATTCCGCGGAACTATCCTTAGTTTAGTTTAGATTAATTTTTATGTTTCCTAGTTAGTTTTAATTTTCAGGAATAAAACACACTCAGGATGGCAAAGGAAACAAGGGATACTTGAACCAACACCCCATGCAGGAAAACAGGGCCATCCGACGAACTTTCTTCATTACAGCAGGTTCAGCACGGGCAGTGCCCGCCCAACACGGCCCGTGCTGCACAGTCTACAGAAAATGCCCAGTTCAGGTAAACTGGACACGGGCCGTGTTCACCCAACACGCCCCCGTGTCCAGGCTTCTGTTTCTCTTTTTAAATTTTGTTACTGGCACCTGAACACGGGGCCGTGCCCGGACAACACGGGGCCGTGTCCAGGCGCCCAGTAACACAAATTTTTGCTTTTTCACACCTTTTTACACATTCAATCAACCTAAAAACTTATTTTCGGGACACATTGAGGACAATGTGTAATTTAAGTGTGGGGGGGATGCTAAAACCTTGAATCTTGCGAGTCCTAATAACAAGCCTTACACAAAACTCTATTGGAACCGCTAATCACACCAATTTTTTTTTCAAAAATTTTCATTTTTTTCACTTGTCTAGGTTTAATTTGGGAATTTCAAAATTCTAAAAAGGTTATATTTTTACAAATTTACAACCGATAGCGTCGTGATAAAAAGAACCAACATAAGAAAATTATGAAACGGCATGACAAGCTTAGTTAAAATTTGATTATATATACTTGATCATATAAAAACCCATTCCCACAAAAGTGAGTTTTGAGCCTTTATTGAGCATAAAAATAAATATCTTTAAACTAAATGCTCATTTTTCATTTCTTATGTGAATAGCCGCTTGGTTCTTATGACTCTAGAACTTGCCACGACGATGCATTCCCGGTCCTTACCAACTTAAACCCGAGTAAGTAAATGATGGATGCATTAGGACTAACCCTTTTTATTTCTACACCATTATTATTATTATTATTATTATTATTATTATTATTATTATTATTATTATTATTATTATTATTATTATTTTTACCACCTACCCAAAAATCCCCCTAGTTAACCCCTTTGAGCCTAAACCTTTTCATTTCTTAACCCAAACCAAACACCCTTTCACCAACCAAAACCTTTTTATTTTTAACCCTTTATTTTAGTAACAAGCTCGGTTTTTCGTATGACTTTCAAAAAAAAATGTTGATGATGAAGCAAAAGAAATAAACAAGCAAGTTTATCAAAAATAACTTTGTTTGAATTATGGCTTCATCAAAATAAAAACTGCAAAAATAAAAAGTCTTACGAAAACCGATGTTTTTTACGCTTTTCTCCCTTTTCTACTAACCACTAACCCAACCACCTACCTTTAACCCAAGCCTAACCCTTCACCCAAAAGTCCTCTTGATATTTACAAAGGTATATAGTTAAAAAGGAGGAGGATTGATTGCTTGGCAAGCCTATGGTAGGAGTAAGTTCCATGCCGCACTCGAGTGATTCACTAAAATACATCTTCGGCCGAGTGTTGAGTGATCCCCCGTGAGATATGTGAACTTGCATATAAATAGAATTTTAAAGAGGCATGTTATGCCCTAATAAGTAATTTATCTTATGAAAAGTTTTAAATAAATCATGACGAATAGGATTGTAAATAAATAAAAATAAAACTAAATAAAGAATCTTGGAAATCCCGACACTCTATGACAAGCCCAAAAACCTTCTCTTCTACCCATTCCATTTGGGAGTGTAAAGCCACATTATAAAGAGTTTTGCTTGAGGACAAGCAAAGATTCAAGTGTGGGGGTATTTGATGTGTACAAAATGCAACATATAAATTACATCAATTATGGCATAAAACTAACCCCGTTTTAGTACTAATGTTGGAAAAAGTGTGCTTTTGTCTTCCTTTTGTATTTTCAGGATTAAATGAGCTCAAATTAACAAAAGAAGCAAAAAGGCAGCTAAATCTAACATAAATACAAGAAAATGAACAAACGTGACATGCCCGACCCCACGACAGCATCTTCCCAAGCAAAACAAGAGTTCAGAAGGCTGAACACGACCCGTGCTCAGTGAACACGAGGGCGTGCCCAAGTGTCAGCATAAAAGACAAAGTTGTAGAAGCTTCCATCGCCCACCACGGGGCCGTGCTCAGCGGACACGGGGCCGTGGTCAACTATAAGATTCGCAGAATCCAGGCAAATCTTGATAGTACAGATATGCTTCTGCACACGGGGTCGTGCCCAGCGGACACGGGGCCGTGGTCAACTAATGCAGACAAAAGCAATTAATGAAGACAGTGAAGGATGTGGACACGGGGCCATGCCCACTGGACACGGGGCCGTGCCCGAGCTTCTATTCATCGTATAAATAGGAGTGCTTGGCTCAAGCTCAAACCATCCCTTGGCACACCACCTCTCTCACACTTCACCCACCACCCACCACCACCATAACACCATCATCCATTGTCCATCATAGAGTGTGCGAGTCGTCTCGGGATCCAAGATTGATCGTAAGAGTTCTTGACAATCAAGGCCATGTTTGCCTAAGTCTCTTACATCACTTGGTGAAGACAAAGTGTCTAGTGTAATACTTTTTATTTTTAATCTTTTCGCACTTTTTACTTGGTTATGTATTAATGACTTTAATAACTAGTTTCTTTTGTTGAAGGTGATTTTTCCTTATCGTTTGTCCGTGGTGTCTTGGCATTATTTTACTGTCTATATAAAATAAAAGATTTTCACCATTCATATCTCCACGGTCTATATGGAGGTATGTTGGCTACCTAGTCGGGGGTTAAGGGAACGGTTTGGTAAAAGTCTTGCCATTGTTCAGTGTATAGATCCTGCAAAGGACCTGGGTCAAATTTAGTAGGACCTCCTTCAATACTTAACGGTATTGGATGGTGGGGTCCAAACTCTTTGATCCCCTCATAAGTTAAACTACTATTAATACTTTAACCCGGCTACTTAGGACTGTATCCCTGCTGACTCAGACTACTTAGCCGAGGGTAACGTCACCTTCAAAAGAGGGGCCTACCATAATATGCATTAATAACTTAATTAATTATCTTTCAATAATCCAACCCTTTAGGATTGTATCCTTGCTGACTCAAACTACTGGGTTGAGGGTAACGTCGCCTTCAAAAGAGGGGCCTACTACAATAACTAAGATAATCTCTTAAAAAGTGCAAAAGTGCGGAAATAATCAAAGGTTACACTATACACGAGTCGGAGCCAAGTGATTCATCTTGTCTATCTGTTTTTCTTTTATTTATTTTTCATCATTTTAGTTAGTTTTTATTTTCTTTTTCTAGTTTAAAACCTTTTTCTAAACTTTTGATTTGATTAGACGTTGAGGATAAACCGGTACTAAAAGCTCTTGTGTCCTTGGACGACCTCAGTATCTTACCAACACTATACTACGCTCACGATGGGTGAACTTGCCCATATGTGTGTTTGGTGTTAGTAAAATATCGTGTTTTATAAATTTAAAACTTGACTAACGTGTAAAAAGGGCTTAAAAATATACTTAAATCAATATACCACCACACACGCATCAGGTAACGGTTAGCGTTTAAAGTATTGCGTAGTGTATTCGATGTGATTTAGTATAAGTAACGTATGTAACACCCAAAAGTGCGTAAAGCAAAAAAAGGGATCGAGTATACTCACAGCGATTGAATTAGTGGATTGAAGGGAGCGCTAGAGAGTAAGGTTAGCCTGAACAGAATGATAGCATAACGATAAGTGACACGTAAACGAAATAAGTGTCAGTGGATCGAACAACTGTTCGGTCGGATGGTAGTCCGATCGGATAGCCGGCCGTTCGGGTGACAGTCCGCTCGGATGGTCATCCGATCGGGTGACCTTTCGAGTGGATTGTTGCTTCTTTTGGGAAGGATGTGTTTGTGTATGATGGCTTGACTTTTGAAGTTTTCATTGTAGCATTTTGAAAACATTGAAGTACCTCTACCTTTCAGGTCGGTCGATTGAATGACCGTTCGATCGGGCGACAGTTTGATAGGTTGGGCACTTCAGCGAGAACAAGTTCTCAGAAGGTTGTCACTCGATCGGACGATTGTTCGATTGGGTGGCAACACATGTGTATGGAACATGTTGAAAATTTGTTTAAGTGCTGAGTTCCAAACATCACATGGTCGGATGGCCGGTCGTTCGGGTGGCAACCCGATCGGACGGCAGTCCGTTCGGTGTCCAAAACTCTTGGAGTTTGAAATAAAGGTTAAGTGTGGGGCCAAAGTGCCAGTCGATCGGGTGGCAACCCGATCGGTTGTCAGTCTGATCGAACGGTAGTCCGATCGGACGGTATTCCGTCCTGGTCGTTTCGTTCGTCTTACACTTGGTTGTATTGATTATCTGTCATTTTATCGAGATGGTTTGATAACGTGTTAAGCAACAGAAACCTTGTCAATACTTGGTGCTCCTGATCGGACAGGAATCACCTAAATCCGATCAGTTAACTGTTCGAGACGGTGTTTCATGTTTAACCCGAAATTGGTAATCTCGTGGATAGAATCCAGATCTTGAACCAACACAACCACAGGAATGAGTAGAAAGTCGGTACATGCTCCGATTCTATCGGTTTTGAGGGCATTGAGTGTAGAAGAGTTGAAAGAAGGTTGGAAAACCATCCTTCAATCCTTTTCACCGTGAATATGTTTAGATCTGTGAAAGATCTTTGTTTATTTATGTGGAAATCTTTTAGATCTAAGTTGTTCTTGAAGGATTGAAGCCAAAACATGAAGTTCATAAGAACACCAGGATGAGATCATCCTAGAACACCTCAATCTAGTGATTTCAAGGTTAAAAGTAAGATTCAAAAGATAGAAAGGTGTAGGAGTGCGTGTAGATTAAGAAAGTACAAGATTTAGGTTGAAATCTTACCGGAATCGCGAGAAATTGAAGGAAAAGTGGGATTGGAGCGCTGGTCGGACAAGAGTGTGCAAAAGTGGTAAGTTTGATGTGGACAGGGGTATTTATAGGGTTTCCCAAAGTGGAAAGGGTTAGTCGATCGACTGGCAGCCTGGTCGACTGGCTGATCGATCGAGCGGCAGCTCGATCGAACGGCTGGTCGATCGGCCGGTCACCTAGTCGATTAGCCAGTTGGTTCGAGTGTTTGGTGCGACGAGTTTTACCGTTTCGACTCTCGTGATGAGCATTGCGATGCGATAGAGTTTCCTATTCAAATTACTTTTAATCCCAACTACTATATCTAAGATACAATCATCCTTTTTCATTTGTGTTTTAGCGTTTGCGATTCGATTGCGATTGAGTTTCGATTGCGTTTCGATTGATTACCACACATAACATAAATTAACATGCACAAGTAATACATAAGGCACACACACACATATAACAATATCCAGAATGCGTATTCGAGTTGCGAGTGCGATTGCGATAAGCGATAAATCGATTAAACATGCGCTAAATATCGAATAAACCTCGATTATTAATAAGTACTCCACATAATACAACTAAGGCGATAATAAAATTAGACTAGTTACAAGTCAAAGAAGTCAAAACAGGAATTGAGCAAGGAGTGACAGATCGCAATTAGCAATCTTTTCTTCCTTTGACTTCAACCTTGACGTTGACTTTGACTTTCGAATCAAGGGGTGTTACATGTACAGACTCGTTTCTCTTTATCACAAATCAAAACTTTCAACCCCTTCCTACTTTTTACTCTAGATACAGCAACATAGAGCTGGCCATGACTAAACACTGGACGTGGAAGATATAAACCAACACGCTCCAATGATTGTCCTTGACTTTTATTTATTGTCATAGCAAAACACAGTGAAAGTGGGAATTGTCTTCGAGAAATCTTCACTGGTATTCTTTTATCAGAAGGTGTCATCTTCGGTCTTGAAATCAAAGTATGATGACCTATATTAGTCCCTGTGATAATTTTTGCTTCAATCACAACTTTTCCGAGCCTCATGACTTGTAAACGTGTACCATTACACAATCCATTTGCATGATCAATGTTTCTGAGTAACATCACTGGAGCACCAAGTTTCAGTACTAATTTATGGTTAAGTAAACCAGATAAACGAAGATTGTTTAACACATCAGGAGGAAACAATGCCATATTAAGCTCTGATTCTTCCTCAGATTGGCATAAACTATCTGAACTAAAATAAACCTTTTCTTCACCAGGCAGACTCTCTAACAACTCTTTATTTATTGAATCCACTACTTCATTAGTTGGAGCAAGAATCGCTCTTTGTTGGAAATACGTTAAATCCCACAAAAACTTATTCATGTCCGGATATATAAATGAATGAAAGAAGAAATAGGATTGACTTGGCCATGAATAAATAAATCATTTGGTATTTCAATATCAATCTCACCATCTTTTTCTTCACCAAGCAGACCATCACCAAGCTTTAAAATCCATTCTCCAAATTCCTTTATTTCTTTCAAATCTGCTTCCTGACAACCAACTCTTAATCTCATATTCTCAGTTAGCTTTAGTACTTGACAGTACCGCCATATATAAGAAGAATTCAAAGAAGCATTGACTATCATTGTTCTGGTACCTTTAGGGATGACCGGAAGAATTTGTCTAAAATCACCACCAAATAGAATGACCTTTCCCCCAAACGGCTTGGATTCCATGTTCGAGTGACTGGAACGTGATATGTCTCTCATTGTTCTATCAAGAGCCTAGAAACAATGCTTGTGAGTCATAGGTGCTTCATCCCAAATAATCAAAGTTGCTCTTTTAATTAAATCACCTAACTCAGTATTAAGCTCTATCGAACGTATTGAATTCTCATTAATGTTGATTGGAATTACAAACCTTGAATGAGCAGTTCTACCACCATCCAGCAAAAGTGAAGCAATTCCACTGGATGCAACATTTAATACAACTTCACCTTTTGATCGTAATGCAGCTGAGAATGTCTTCCAAAGAAACATCTTTCCAGTTCCACCATAACCATATACAAAAAACACACCTCCATCACCTTTTTCAATCGCTTCCATAACAATTTTATATATCCTTTCCTGTTCGGCAGTTATACATTTTACATAACCACCATGTTCCCTTTGAAGAGCTAGTCTGTCATACGATAATTCTTTCATTATCAATCGATTGTTCGACTATGAAACATAATTGTCCGGAACACTTGGCATATCATCAAAATTTCTCACTGTACTTCCATTGGTAAGTAGCAACTTTTCAATTTCAGATAGACTGATATTTTCAAGTTCTTCTTGTTGAAGATCCAAATCTAAAACAAATGTTGAAAAAGTATTAGTTTTTTCCCAATAACAGAGCTATTGCATAATTTTAATGTAGTTGTATATAAATTTAATAAAATAATCACATTACCTGCAATACTAGTTATCTTTCGTTGCTGATACAGAATGTCTTCACATAACAGGGACTTCATTTCCGACCAAAAAACACTAGGACGAGATATCGAATTTGACAACAACAATACAAAAAAGTCCTCAAGAAATCTCCGGTTGACCATGTGCTAGCTTCTTTGACAGCATTAACATATTCCTTATCATCATCCAACAGTCCCCGTGCAAAACATGCATCTTTAAATGTTTGAAAAACCTGCCCATCAACTGTTTTATATCTTCAAAACATGTTGGTCCCTTAATACGATTCAGTAAAATCCTTAGGTAATAACAATCACCAAGTGATGGTGGGACATAATGTATCATCCCAATTGATCCATACGGATGCTTTCTTCGATTCCATTTGCGATTTTTAGCATTCCATACATAATATCCCGGAAACTGAACATACCTCAATGTCCTGGCAAATTCATCAACTTTATTACAATTCATCCACTCTGTGAACATTGTCATTTTCACAGTTGGATCAGTAACAATAGCACACAAATTATCATGATTGTTATACACAATACTCTGACAATCTTCACAATGAAAAGGTAATACTTCAACAGCTGGAGATCTATAATGTATATCATACATGAATATTCTCCAAGCAGCTTCACAAGCAGAGATATATCTACAATCAAGGTATGCTTTCGTCTCATCTACAGCTACATTCTGTTCTGTATCATTCTTGGTGCTATTGGCTTGAAAAACAGAAGCCGTGACTCTTATTAATATATTTAAACAAATATTTGATAGAACCTGACGGGTTGCACCATTCAACGTAAACGTGGCACTGATACTTTCTGAGCAGGAGAGCATTGTAAGGAACTACAAATCTATTATCAAGTGTCACACCATTCTTTACTATTGTATTACTTGTTTGACGACGACGATAGACAGGATATCCTTCAGAATCAACACAAGTCTCATCTACATATTTTTTGGGAAACTTTTTAGAACATTTTTTGTTGAACCATACATGGACAAAGTGGGTTGTCTGTACCACATGGTTCATGAATCATAAATTGCTTGACAAGCTCATATAATTCAGGATCTCTTTCTTTATCTGGTATCTCAATACTAATAACACGATCAATATCAGATGCAGTTGGAAATTTACTTTCAGCACCCAAGAACAAACATATGTGAGCATGTGGGAGTCCACGCTTCTGAAATTCCACTGTATACATAACTGAAATTTTTCAACAGTGAGCTGTTAGATAAATATAATTAGATGTTCAAAGTAAAAAATATAACTAAAGGGTACCTGCTTGTATATCACCAAAGAATTTATCTTTCTTAAAATCTTTTATAAGATGATCCAATTTACACTTGAA
The DNA here is from genome assembly GCA_030545235.1 of Helianthus tuberosus. Taxonomy (NCBI): domain Eukaryota; kingdom Viridiplantae; phylum Streptophyta; class Magnoliopsida; order Asterales; family Asteraceae; genus Helianthus; species Helianthus tuberosus. The sequence continues at coordinate 49,640 of JARYGA010043468.1, forward strand.
TAATCTAGAGATAATATCATGTCTGTCTTCAGCATTAAGAGCTTTATCGTGCAAACACCTGTAAATCTCAAGCCAGTTTGGATTACAAGTCACCGTTATGAATAAATCGGGATATCCAACAGACTTGCAAATTTCCATAGCATCCAAGTACTTTTGCATCATATATCTAGAACCACCAGTAAATGATGAAGGTAAAAGTATAGGTTTACCACAACTTGAGGCATTATTCTCTCCACTTTCAACAGTAGCATTCAAGTTCTTAATACTTTGCGTTCTAAGTTTAGGTTGTTGTGTCCTTATATAATTCAACCTGGCAGATTCTATCATCGTGTATCCATCAACCAAAAACTGCTGAAACAGTTTTTTCGCATTAAGTAACAATGAAAACTGATTTTGTCTATCTTGAATTTTGTAACAAAAGAATTCTCTAATTGTTAGATTGGTTCTAGTACCTCATTATCAATCGCAATCCCTCTATGTTTAATACCAACTCTATAACCATCTTCTGCATATGGGAAAATAAGTGGATATTGCAAAGCAAGGTAAGAGGGATGAAGCTCACTAATTCTTTGAAGACCACCAGACTTCTTTCTAACAACAATGTCCCATTTATCAAATGCTCTATCAAAATCACCAGTTATTAACGCAGCAATTTCTGATGCTGTTGGCAAATTGTGAACTCTTCCATCCTTATCACTTGTTCCAATAAGCTTCAAGCTTACATCTTGAAACTCATTTTCTTGAAAACAATCTCTTACCATTCTGAAGGACTGGACAAGAGGATTGCAAGAATCCAACATATCTTTAAGACCCTTGATGGTTGTACTATCAAGCTGATTGTTTCGTGTAGTTTTGGATTCTATCTGAGAACTGCTAGAAATATAAAATGTCAAAATTTACATTCATTTCAAATGATAATGAATGTAAATATACTGAGAAGCAAAATATATAATCATAAATGCCACAATTATCATAAAGAAGTTACCTTACTGCTTTTTGACGATTTACCACTTCGTTTTGTGAATCATATATGTAAAACTGTGAGAATTTGGGTTCTTCCCCATCGTCCGGAAGTAGACTACCCATTCGATGATAATTCTGACCTTGTAGTCTAAATACATAAGGACCTTTACCTCTTTGATAACTTTTCTCAACCTTCCCACCAAGATATGTGAAGGAAAACATCATGTTATATGCTCGAATATTATCCATGAAATTGCGAGACTATGAGGTATGACTTTTATATAAATGACGTAGTAATGGAGGAGGTGTAAGCGGTGGTGGTAGCTCAACATCTCCATTTGAACAACAAAGAGAATAGGATGTTTTCTTACGTTTTTTATTTACCCTAAGCATTTCATCTTCCCATAACATTGCATCACATTTAGAACACACAAAGATGGCATCTCCATGATCAATATAATCTACAGACTTAGCAAATTTATAAGTCAACATAAGTTATCTACATATTGAAAACTTAACAGGAATTTACATTCGTATCTTATACCTTTAGAAATTCCATGAATCTTTTTAACCACAGAATCTGCTAACATCTCATCACTCATTGGTAATTCAATTTTAGATATTCCACCTATATTGAAGCTTGTAAAATAAGACATATATAACAATTCATAAAACCTAATATTAAACAAATATTTTGTTTCCAAAAATTTAAAACATACAATTTGTAAAATCTGATAATGGAGTCCTATCAACAAAATAGGATGTTTGCTTAGTACTTCCAAAAGGAGTGTGATGTACATTCCTTGATGAGATTTTTCTTGATGAATCTTATAAGACAAAAGTATATAAAATAAATGAACAAAACTACAATTCATATTTAAATTAGAAAAAAAAATATTTGCAGTAAGTTTACCTTTTTCTTTTGTAGATGAGTGACACACATTACTACTAATATCTGGGGTAGCATAAGTAGGAAGCTGATACACATTCCTTCTTTCAACATTGGTGGTTGAAGCTTGTAAAATACAACATATGTAAGGATTCCAAAAACATAACATATACATACATATTTCTTTTAAATTTTGTTTGCAAAACTATAACACATACCACTTGAATTATTTGAAAATTGAATCCTTTCAACAGAATCAGATGTTGATGCAGGATGACAACCTTTGTTGTTTCTCTTCTGTTGAAGAACATACTTCTTTTTTTTCTCTTTCTTCAGCACACCTTTGACGTTGACTTGCTTGAAGGTCAACTTCATACTTACTTGAAATTGTGTTATCTGTATCCATAATTTAAAATACTTGAATGAAGAAGATTGTTGACCACTCGAGAAAAGAACTTTGAAAATATTGTGAAAATTATTTGAAATTACCAAAAAAATATCTGCAGTAAGTATACCTTTTACTTCTGTAGATGAGTGAAACAAATTACTACTAATATTTGGAGTAGCATAAGCAGGAAGATGATACACATTCCTTCTTTCAACATTGGTGGTTGAAACTTGTAAAATAGAACATATGTAAGAATTCCAAAAACATAAAATATACATACATATTT